>JBBBDQ010001215.1:1330000-1362500 GCA_037127315.1 Ascarosepion bandense
GATTCTACGAGGGGGGGAGGAGCCGAATTTTGCCTTACCCTTTTGTTGCCCCCCGCCCTTTATAAGCTTCAAAAATTTATGAAACTGATCAGTCTCTGATTTTGATAAGATTTGATTTTCAGCACTTTTCCCTCTGTGTTTTCTTTTTCATTTAGCTTTACAAGGACACATGCAGAGATCAGTTTGACAGAAAAACAAACAAAAATAAAACAACCAGATAGACAGAAACAGACATGTTGTTAAAGAGAGAAAGAGACTTTAATAGTCGGATTTTTTTTTTATCTGAAGAAAGTCGTTAGTTAAAAATAAATTCCCCAACATATGTAGATACATAGACAGTCAGTAATTTATAGCCGAGTGAAAGAATTGGTCAGTAATTTTCTCTAATCTACCGAAGACAATCGGCACCGAATTCTCACACGCTGCTTGAGTTTCCCCCCTCCTCCTCAGAAAAATTTCGACCCCCCAAGTGGCCCCCGCCACTTTCAGAATTTCTAAATCGACACTGGAAAATGCATTCTTTTTTCAAAACTTAAAGTTACAGTTATTTGTCATGTAGAATTTATTTAATTTCTCTTGTTCTCATTTTTATAAATATTTTTGTAAATTTAGGAATAAAAGGTTTGTTATCATAATTATTTTTATAATAAGGTAAATAATATTAATTAATTTAATAATTTTTGTTGCCAAATCTCGAGAAAAATCCAACATCGTATGTTTGGCTTTAATTAAAATTCTAAAAACAACATTTTTGGTAAAAAGAAAATTACCGATGAAATAAACAGACAGTTAGTTAAATGCCATACGTAATACACGCTTTTGGAGATCATGTCTCGTAGAGACTGACTGGACAGAAGATTATCCCGCAGTAGGTTGCCATTGCTTTCTGCGGTAGACTGGCTGACAGTCAAGGCTATAGAACCCAATCTGTCCTGTTATTCAACCCATAACTGGAGGAAAGAGACGAATTAATACCTTTCCTAAAGGTATTTGTGCGTAAGTGAATACAAGGAATTTCAAATAGAGTTCGAACTAAGCATTCCGATTTGTCGTTCCGAGTCGATATCCACTGCACCACAAAAACAGCAGTGACAGTATTAAGAGAAATACACCGATTTTTAACGCACCGTTTGCTTTTTAGTATTTGTCTATATTTATGAGATGAGCTAGTATTTACAGTATTTACATTATTCGGACTATTGTCCTCGTCTTGGTTGCTATTTGTACGACGTTTCAGTCGTTGTACGCTCCAGCCTTCTTCAGGTGCTAAGAATGAAGATCAACACCAGTGATTGTAATAAAGGGTTCAGTTCAAAATTTCTAGCACCTGAAGAAGCCCGGAGCGTACAACGGCCGAAGCGTCGTACAAATGACAACAAAAATGAGGACAATAGTCCGAATAATGTAATAAATACTGCTTTTGTTTTTTGTTTTTGCATTCTTTTTGTTTTTTGCGAGTACATTTGCCAAAATCTTCTTTGTGTCCAATCTGAGTCACCTCTGATATGGGATATGTTATGGGAATTGCGATAAAAAGTAACGGAAACTAAGATGCTAGAAATACTCGTCGAAAACAGAGTGTAATCAGTCAGTTAAGTGCGATACGTCATACACGCTTGGGTGATCATGTCTAGAAATAGGCATGACTGACTGGGCAGAAAGATTTTTCAGCAGTAGACTGCCATTACTGCCTGCGGTAGACAGGTTGCTAACCAAGGCTATAGAACCCAATCTGTATTGCTATTTAACCCATATTTAGAGGGAGAAGCGACGGATTAATACCTTTCCTAGTGGTATTTGCGTGTAAGTGAATGCAATGAATTCAACTGGAATTCGAACTCGGCTCTCCGCTTGCTCGTTCCAAGCCGATATCCACTGCACCACAACGTATAAATCGCAACAGAATTGCATAAAAGAACGAAAGGACTCGAACTAAATTCAACAAAATTTTCTTTTTTTTTTTCATAATTAATTTTTTTTTTTTGCTTTTCTTTTCTTGTTTCATTGTTTTATTTTTTATTTTATTTTATTTTTATTTTATTTTATTTTTATTTTATTTTAGTTCTTAGATTTGTTTTTGCTCTTTCCTACTTTTTATTTTCTTTCCATTCGTTCGATATTTGTCGACTTTCAACCGATGGCAGGATGTGACACAGGGTCAGTTTAATGTGGGTGCGCCCATACGCGTACATACAGGCCCAAGGATAGAACTACCCAATCCATACGATCACTGTCACGTTAGCGTCGGTATCCATCAACCCTCCTTCTTTAATGAAATGCGGAGGTTGCTACCTGAAGGGTTAGAATCTCTGGCCCCACCCTCGCCATTGTTTCAAGAGGAAATCAGATACGATGCTTTGATCCCAACCGAAAATTTAAAATTCACTTGATCAAATATGTTGTAAAGACACGTTTAATTGTTGTCTAGTCAAACAAGTTAACGGTGACAAGTTTCAGAAAACTCTTTTCTGCCGACCGATTCTTCGTACTTGTCCAAGTGTACTACCCGTATGAAAAGAGAAGGTCGCTTTTTTTAAGCAAAAAAAAAACAGACAAAAAATGTAAACATTGATGGGAAGGGTAATGATGGAATTATCCGTTTTTATTCATTTTTTTTTTTAATCATTTCACCCCGAGCAAGGCGGAAACGCCACTGATGTGCAGGAGGTTACATAAATGTAAAAAGATTAATTAGAAAAGAGTGAGGAGTACAAGCTAGTTAGAAAGGAACAATAGAAAGCTGAGAAAGCAGGTGCGATGACAGATACATAGGTGGAGAGAAAGGGAAGGTTATACAGGGGAGGGGAGAGAGCTAGAGGCCAGTGGTTAGTAGATGAGTATTAACTTTGCATTTAAATTTCTGTAGGTTGTAGCCGTCAGGAAAGCAAGAATCCGGGAGTGAGTTCCACAGGCGGGAAGTGCGAGAGAGGAAGCTGCAGGAGTAGAATTGTCGTCTGCATTTGGCTAACCTGACTGTGAATGGGTGGGACCCAGTTGCCAGTCTGGTTGCACGGGTAAACACCTGTTGAGGAGGCATCAGTGACTTAAGCTCATCCGAGCAGAAGACATGAAAATATTTATAGAAGAGACAGAGGGAGGCCACATTTCGACGATGGGAAAGTGGCTGCAGTCGAGTCGCCAGATCAGTGCCTATCACATTACAGACTCTCCTTTGGAGCTTGTCAAGAACACTGAGGAGAACGGCAGGGGCACCTGACCATAAATGGCAGCAGTACTCCATGTACGGACGGATGGTTGACTTGTATATATGCAGGATGGATTCAGGTGGAAAAAACATCCTGGATCGACATAGTGACCCAACCTTCTTAGCAGTAGCTGTCTTTGAAATTTAAAAAACCTTTTTCACATAACATTTTATCGAAAATTAAACTTCTTAACACAGCTGAAGTGCCTGGGACCTGTAATGAGGAAAGAGGGCTTAGAGAATCTGATAATCGTAGGTCAGATAGTGAGAGAGAGAGACAGGGGAAAGCAACGCGTAACATACATTTATGGGCTTGAGCGGAGTTCGGTAGGGTAACAAGAGAAAGGGTGTTAAGAGCTACAAGGGATAGGGATAAGTGGAGGGCCATAATTGCCTACGAAGAGACACGGCACATGTAAGAAGAAGAAATAAATCTAAAAGGCATGCCTGTATAGCTAATCACTATTGAGAAGAGGTCTAATCAGAATTTAAGAAATTATAATGTGGATACAAAGTGGGGGCTCAATTCTTTATTATAATTATTATATAAACGGATCCCTCAATTTGTGGCCACGGTATTTTCGATACATTTATATTCTAGATTTTTGAACTTGAGCATATGGATGGCAGAGCAGGGTTTGGTGGGATAACAAGACAAATAATGTTAAGAGCTACAAGGGATAGGGAGATGTGGAGAGTCATGATTGCCTACGTCCTGAAGGGACGTGGCACATAGAAAAAGAAGACCAGTAGCTGTTATCGCTATTTTTAGTAATGATGTAAGTTTTCTTCTAAACTTTAATATAGATATTCTGCCTCATCCTTCTTACGCTCCTGTCACTGCTCCATCTGATTATCATCTTTACATATCATTAGAAAATATTTAGAAGGAAAACAGTTTATTAATTATGAAGAGGTTAAAACTGAAGTTGAGTTTTAATTTGCATCAAAATCTGAGAAATTTTGCTTCCGGGGTATCAACAGTTTATCAAATAGATGTGATTATCACATCGATAATTAAGAGAAATAGTATCTTGATTAAATATCAGCATTTATTTCTTTTTAATTTTCAAAAATGATAAGAATTTCTTTCCATCTTAATATAAAATAAATATAATATAATAATAAATTAAAATATATATATATATAAATAAATTAAAACGACCATCATTGGTTAATCATAAAGGCGTGCACTATGACTTTTCTCTTGTTCCAACTGATTTTTTAAATCATTTCACCCCAAGCAAGGCATTAAAGTCCCTCAGAGAATATGAGAATAATGTTATTATGTAGAGAAAATAATAAAAGAACAGAAATTAAGAAGACAGAAGTCAACGATTAACGTTACATTTAAATCTTCAGAAGATTAAAGTTGACCGGGAAGCAAGAAACAGGAAGAAATTGCCAAAAGCGAGAAATGCGTTAAAAGAAACTGTTAGTATAGAACTTGCGGTTAAGTTTAACCATTTCAACTGTAAAATGATCAGAAGTTGGTACAAATCTAGTTAGTTAAGTGCTAGATGCTTGTGCGATTATGTCTCGAAAGAGAAATGACTGACTGGGCAAAAAATTTTCCCGCAGTAGTTTGCCATTACTTTCTGCGTTAGACAGGCTTCCAACCTAGGCTATGGAACCCTATCTATCCTACTACGCAATTCTTTTATCTAGATCAGTCAGTTCACCGCCATACGTAATAGACGCTTGGGTGATCATGTCTCGAAAGAGAAATGACCGACTGGGCAGAAGATTTTCCCGCAGTAGGTTGCCATTACTTTCTGCGGTAGACTGGCTTCCAACCAAGTCTATGGAACACTATCTATCATGCTACTCAACTCTTTTATCTAGATCAGTCAGTTCACCGCCATACGTAATAGACGCTTGGGCGATCATGTCTCGAAAGAGAAATGACCGACTGGGAAGAAAGATTTTCCCCCAGTAGGTTGCCATTACTTTCTGTGGTAGACTGGTTGCCAACTAAGGCTAAAGAAACGGAAGTAACAGAATTTTACTTATAGATTTGTTTGTTTGATATAACAGTCGAACAAATAGACAGTATTTTAAAAAATTATAATTGTCATGTAAAATTAGCTGTTTCCTTATTTGGCATTCATTGACCGAACAATTAGCATTACTAAAATAATTTTTCTTTTTTAAACTGCCTTTCAGGAAATGAGACTTAATTTTTCTTGAAAAAAATAGTTATTTTATTTATAGCCATTTTTCAGTTCATCAATATTAACGAGATTTTCACAATTCCTTTTTCTTTTTAAGAATTCTATTCAATATCCTTGTTAAATGACAAAAGCTTTCCCAGACGGTGTAAAAATATAAATCGGTGTAATGTCTTTTGCTTCGTTTTTAATGATTTCACTCCAAGCAAGGCAATAATGCCACTAAAACACAAAGGGTTACTGGGTCTAAGAAAACAACTATCATGAAAATATTTATTAAAAAAATAAGCAAGTCAATGCTACGTTACGGTGGTGAAGAAAATGAGTGAAATCGAGATGTCAGGTAAAGACCAATAATACTACAGATTCTCTTTGTATTTTATCAAGAATCTCTAAATAAATACCAGAGGCACCAGATCATACTTGACAGCACCATGAACGAATTCGTACTACCCCCGAATCCCCCCTACCGGAAGTAGTGCCCAATCTGTGGACCCTGTGCAGTGCTTTGTGAACATAAATTGGAGTAGATAGACTAATTGGAGTAGATAGACTAAACTATTGCCCGGTTCACACTCCACCCACATCTATTGAACAGGTGAAGAGGCTCATCCCTTGTTTCCTGTTTATGATGTGGTTTCCGGCTTTCTCTTTTCCATTCTTTTTACTCTTACGTAGCCCCCTGCGCATCAGTGGCGTTATCGCCTTGCTTGGGGTGATATGATTAAAAAAAAAAAAAAAAAAATTATCAACATTTTCTTTTTTCGACTGACATTTATATACGTTAAAAATTAGCCTAAGCACAATCGATTATTAAAGAATGAAAAAATTTCGCGAAATCTGACGCCTTTTTTTTTGTTTGTTTTTATCGTCTAAATCCATGAATTTGTTTTGTTAATACGAAGTCTCGAGAAAACACTATATCAAGTGCAATATTTTTTTATTCATAATATTAAATGCGTTAAAAGTATCCAACTTGGTAACAAGAAAAATCTCAGATTGATGTTAAAAATTGCCGCTAAACATTATTGATTTATTTAAGGTAGAATGATCTATTACGATATGTCTCTAATTTATAATTAGATACATTGTATTTATTTTCATTTTTTTTCTAGTTGAATTGTTCACCTATATTGCATATGATCTAATATCAAAAAATTTCCTAAGCGGCCAAGCACAGAAATTAATACAATATGGGAACCAGTAATACAGAGTGCTAAAGTAAACCAGTTATAAACATCAAGAGTGTAATATGAGCTCTGATAAAAAAAAAAATACTGAGACATTAGTTTTATAAGTCTCAAAATTTCATACACTGATGTCTTCAACGACACATTGATAAAAGCGTTGGTTGAATCCAATGACTTGCCCCAAAGAGTTGTGAGTTCAATACCTGGCAACAGCAGTGGGGAACAAACAACTTACATAACTGAGTTAAGTGGAGATAACTGAGACATGTGAAAGTGACATGACTCATGGAACAAGAACGATATACCACAGTGATCGAAATAAAGAGTTCGGTTCAAAATTCTAATAACCTGAAGAAGGTTGAAGTGTACAACGGATGAAACGTCGTGAATATATCAAACGAAATGAAAACAACAGTCAGAACAATGTTAACGATGTAAATAATTAGGTTATAATATAAATATTACCTTATGAAAATTGAGATGTAGTAGAATGGAGGTTCATAAATTCGATACGGGGGCTATCAAAGATTGGGGGAGGGGCACGAAACACTTACATTAGTCCTGGACGAATGGTAAACATATAAATGTACAAGATAGATTCTGATCGGAAAAATTATCTAGCTTTCCTAACAGAAAGACCTAGCAATTGATTCAATATAATCTTACCACTTCATGTTGGGGGGAAGCGTTAGTCCAAGATGGCGCAATGAGCCAATCTCCTGGAGATAGATTCAAGAGATAAAAAATGTCTTGCACGACACAGGGAACCAACATTCTTAGCGGCAGACATCTTGCGGATGACTATTTACGCTCTCACACCCTGATTGAGCACTCTGGAAGAATGGTAGACTTTGAAAAACAGTAGCTACTCTGACATTTACGCATCGCTCATTCTGTAATGAATTAGATCACTCTGGCTATTGAGCGTGTATAATGATAATATACACGCTAAAAAGTTTGCCTTCTTCTACCGAGCGCCCATAGCCACGACCTCCTATATGGTTAATATAGAGGAGGTTGTGCCATAGCCCAGAGGTAGAATCGCCGACTGACGCCAATTTGGTCGGGTTTCAATTCTGGGTTAAAAGCAATTGGAGTAGATAGACTAAACTATCGCCCGGTTCACACTCCACCCACTTCTATTGAAAAAGTGAAGAGGCTCATAAATTGTTACCTGTTTAGGATGTGGTTTCCGGCTTTCTCTTTTCAATCTTTTCACTCTTACGTAGCCCCATGCACATCAGTGGCATTACTGCCTTGCTCAGGGTGATATGATTAAAAAAAAACAATTGATTCAATAGAATCTTTACACTTCCTGTCAGCAGAAATTGTTAGTCCGAGAAGGCACAATGAGCCAATCTCCTGGAGATAGATTCAGGCAAGAAAAATTGTTTAGCACAACAAAGGAAACCAACATTCTTAGCAGCAGACCTAGAAGTTGATTCAATAGAATCTTTTCACTTCATGTTAATGGAAAGTGTTAGTCCAAGAAGGCACAATGAGTCAATCTCCTTGTGATAGATTCAGGAACGACACAGTAAACCAATTTTCTTAGCAGCAAATCTAGCAAATGATTCAATATAATCATTCCATTTCACGTCAGCGGAAAATGTGAATCCGAGATGGCTCAAGGAGTCAATCTCCTGCCGATAGATTCAGGCGAGAAACAATGTCTCAAACGACAGAGGGAACCAACCTTCTTAGCAGCAGACCTAGCAATTGATACAATAGAATCTTTCCATTTCATGAAGGTGAGAAACGTTACTGTGGGAAGGAGCAGTGAGTTACTCACTCTATTTTAATGCAGTATTGTTTGTGATGGCTAACAGGAAAATATCTCCATGTTGAATTTTTTTTTGCTTGCGTTTTTTTTTTATGTTGGGGGGATTGTTTCCTTTTGTTGTCTTTTTCTTTTTGCTCATTTCTCACTAATCACGACGATTAAACTATTAAGGTGGTCCAGTCACTCAGTTAAGTGCCATACGTGATGGACGCTTGGGCGATCATGTCTCTTTCGAGACATGACTAACTGGACAGAAGATTTTCCCGCAGTAGATTAGCAATACTTTCTGCGGAACCAAGGTTATAGAACCCAATCTGTCCTTTTATTTAACCCATCGCTTGGGGGAAGAGTCGGACTAATATTTTTGCCAAAGGTATTTGCACGTATTTCAACTGCAATTCGAGATCGGCACTCCCATTTCTCGTTCCGAACCGATATCCACTGCACCACAACGGATTCAAAAAGACAGAAAATAAAATGGCGATTGACGTTGCATTTAATGTTTTGAAAATCGTAAAATACTAAGGAGCAACAACGAAATTTTAGAGAAAATAGAAACAAAAACGATATTTATAAATACCATCAGAAAGGGACAGTTGAAATTTCTATAGTATATAATGAGAAAAGAGTGCTTGGAAATTTTGACACTAACAGGACATATTAATGGGACAGAAAAAAAATAGTGCCTAACCTGACTAACGATCTTGTGTAAATGGTTAGCAGAATAGAAATTAGAAGGAATAGCAAAAAGATAAACTTTACCCAAGGAATACAAAACAGAAGAATTTGTAGAACGCCGCCCACGTTCCGAAGGAACAGGAGACATAAAAGAAATTTAGGATTTTCTTTTTATTCTTGTTTCTTTTTTTTCTTCTTCGCAATACTGAAAATATTTCATTAGTCTTTTTTTATAAGGGAGAGTACACATAAAGAATCTATTTACCCTGCTCCCCCCACTGGAGCGCCATGCAAAGAAGAAGGAGGGCTTAGAGAATCTGATACTCACAGGTCAGATAGAGGGAAAGAGAGACAGGTGAAAGCAGCGTGTAACATTCTTGACGGGCCTAAACAAATAGATGGAGGACCGGGGTTTAGATGGGTAACAGGAGAAAGCGTGCTAAGAGACACCAGGGATAGGCAGGCGTGGAAGGCCATGATCTTGAAAAAAGAAGAACCTGAGCACGGGCCGCTGGTGAAAGATTAGCCAGCCTCCGTTTACGCGGTAATTGGGTACAAATTTTGTTTTAGCATGTCTAAACTTGTCTTTGCTGGTCGTACAGGTGGCAGAAATAAAGAAGGCTGTAGAATAATACAGAAAAAAATGGGATTAAAAAAATGAAATAAAAGGTATTCAGTTGCTCGAAAATTTATTCAAAACATTGAAAAATCTTTCTTTTTATTTTTTATTTTTATTATTATATTTGGGGGGGGATTTTTTTTCGATTTGTCCTAAAATGTATTTACTGCATTTTAAAAAAAAAACGTAAAAAATAAGTAAATATTCCCGGACCAAAGGTAAAACATTGATTTTGTTTTTTATTATTTTGCCCTTACAACTTTGGTCCATTTTCAATGAAGTACTCAGAGTTTTTGTTTTTCAGCTTTCCTTTCCAAGTTTCTAGATTCCTATTCTTAAAATTCTTCTTGCTAAACGCTTTTTTTTTGTTTTTTACAAATTATTTTTACTCTTTTTGCCATTTTTTTTATTTTACTCTGCTTTCGTTTCACTTTTACGTTCTTCAATTTCATTTTTTTTTCTTTTCTTCTTTGTCTTGTCTTTTTTACTGTGTATTACCGAACTTATAATCATCTTTACAAACAGTTATTGTTATCCCTATGATTACTAGAAAAATTATATCAATATGAAATTGTGAAATGTAGTCATTTAAACCACCAATAATCCTAGTCTCATTCGTAGCAATCAAAACGGTCCATGCAGCAATCGACTAACACTTTCGCCAAATGATTGTCTTTTCTCCGCCATTTTGTTTATTCAGTTTTCAAAATCTATCCAACTCACACGTTTGTTTCCTTTATTAAGGTTTAACACCATCATTGTCATCATTATTTTAATATCTTTATCGTCCCTCCCTATTTAATATTGCCTTGCTTCACCTTTTTTTTCTTTTTTAGGCTTACCCTCTCTCTGTCTTCTAATCTTTCTTTATCTCAATCTGATTTTTCCCATGTTTTCTTCCTCTTCCTCTCCTCTTCCTCTTTTATTTTAGTCTGGTCTTGCAGTTTTCTCAGCTTTTGCTTCTTCCGTTTCTTCTTATTCTTCTTCTTCCATTTTTTCTTTTTCTTCTTCTTCTTCTTCTTCTTCTTCTTCTTATTATTATTATTATTATTATTATTATTATTTTCTTCTTTTCTTCTTCTTATTTTTCTTATTATTATTTCTTCTTCTTCTTCTTCTTTCTCCACTTCTTCTTCTCCTTCTCCTCTTCCTTCTTTTTCTTTTTCTTTTCATCTTTCTTCTTCATCTTCTTCCTCTTTTGCTTCTTCTTCTCCGTTTTCTTATTATTATTTTCCTTCTTCTTGTTTTTCTTCTTCTCCTCCTCTTCCACCTTCTTATTATTTTCCTTTCTTCTTCTTTTTCTTCTTCTTCTTTTCCTCCTTTCTTTTTTTTTTTTTCTATTTTAAGCTTGTTTTTCTTCTAAATCAGACTTCGCCCTCCTCCCATCTTCCACCTTCTATTTCTTTAACTGCTTTTATTCTTTTTGCTTCTTCTTTTCACTACCTTTCCAGCACACTTCTATCTTCTATCGTGTTTGCTCTTTCTTTCGTTTTCTTCCTTTTTTCTTTCTTTCTTTTTTCTTTCTTTCTTTCTTGACGTTTTGGTCAATTGAAATTGTATTGTTTAGATACCGTTGTTTGCTAATAAAGTCATTAATAGATTTTTGTGTGCTTTCCTTTAATAAAGCCTCCATAAGACCAAGGCTTATTGATATGAACCAAACAATTTCTATATTATTACTGTTTTTTTCTATTCTATGTATCTGTTGTGAAAAAAAAATAAGTTTCTTATGAACAGCTACTGGGATTCTCATATGGCCGACTTATACTAATAAACAGGAAAACACAAGATCAAGAAAAACTGAAATGAAACGGAAATTACACACTCAACCAGATGCAAAAATGAGGATATTTATTGAACTACACCGGTTTTGAAAAATGTGTTACTAACCAAATACTTCGTGAGAATCAGACGTTATTTCGCGAGATTGGCACCCTAAAAACAGTAATACGATTCTAGCTGCAACTGACGAGCATGTATAACTATATGCAGTTGTCCCATCTTATCCGTTAATGATGTTTTAAAACCTCCCCCAATGGATTCAAGAAATCGTGAATAGTATCAAATCTATATAAACTAAATTACCAAAACATTAAAGATAGAAGTATTCTTAATGATTTCTCACCTCTACAGAAAGGAACTCAGCTTGATAAGGTATAAATGAAGTAAAATGTAAAGAGGTAGTGTAGCTGTGGCAACGTAGTGGTGGCGGAGATGAGACGCACTTGGGACTTAATATGCTTCACCAAGGAATGATCGTTGACACTGTATCTCGGAAGTGGGATGACGAGCAACTGCTCTATGTTTTTTTCTCGGTTAACAGGAGCATTTCGATCAGGCATAAGCGGTCCGAATTTCGAGCAGGCACAAGCGATGCAAGAACGGAATGGCATAGAACTAACAAGAATAGAATCCACACAATGAAGAATAATAAGGATTTTAATGGTACAATTCCTACCAATTAACCCATAGATTGGAGAAGACGTGGATTCATACCTTTCCAAAAGGTATGTATGCATAAGTGAATATAATGAACCCGACCAGAATTGGAACTCGTCTCTCCGTTATCGATTACATCACCTGCACATCCAAGCACCTGGTATTCACAATCAATGACGTTAACACAGTTTCAGGCTTAACATAACAAAGTCCAGATAACTCTGAAAAAAATGTTCGATTTGTGGCTGTATTTATGATCAGAACCAAAACCCCTCCTTCTAACTCGATAAGAAATTAATACTTTTTTTTTATTTAAACAAATGCCATTATTTTGTGCATATCGTCTCGGAACGAGAAATTAGAGAGCCGAGTTCGAATTCCAATTGAATTCGTTTCATTCACTTACCCACAAATACCCTTAGGAGAGGTATTAATCTGTCTCTTCTACCTCCAGCTATGGGCTAAATATCAAGACAGATTAGATTCTATAACCTTAGTTGGCGATCAGTCTACGGCAGAAAGTAATGTCAACCTACTGCGGGAATACCTTCAACCCAGTCAGTGATGTCTCTTTCGAGACATGAGCGCCCAAGCGAGTATCACGTATGGCACCTAATTGACTGTAATGAATGCTAATCTACAAAAACATTTCCTGATTTTTTGCATATGAAAAAGTACCAGAAGATTATTAGCAAATAGGACATCTTGATATTCTCAGCAATATCTTAGCACAAATGCACAGGTTTGATAAAACTCAATCACTGAGATTAAGCCATAATCCACAACGACCGTTAATCAGAATTAAATTTCTTTATTAATTAAGATCATTTCAAATTTCAGAGTTCGTTCCAACATGAAACTACTTTTTTTTACGATTATGTAGCGGCGTCGGATACTGTAATCTTTTAATCCCAAATTCATCACGTCTTTTAAGTATCTGATAATTATCAAACACTTTGAACTAAAATATATTCGACTTGCTTACAAATTCCTACCTCTCATCAACATATATGTTAAGCAGAGCCGGTGTAAGAGTCTCGTTCTCACTCCGAAACATATGATACGTTACCTCCCCAAATTATATTATTTCTTTCTCACTGCACAGAATGTAGTTATATTCAAAATTATCACAATATGTTAATCAATTACAATACTATATTTGTTATTTACTGTTTTATAAATAACTATGTTTTATTTATAATTTTATAAAAATATCTATGAACAATAGAACGAGAAAATTTAAATAAAGGTATGATTTTTCTGGACTTTACGCATTTTAAATTATTTTATATCTTAGACGACATTTTTTATTGTGATCTCGGATCAAGGATGCCTAAATAGATATTCAAGGTCTGAAACTACAACAGTTATGAAAAGCATAATTTTTAAAAAATTAAATCGTTGCTAATTTTCTAAAAATGCTTCTAGAATCTGCCAATACATTACTCATCCAAGAAGTAACTGATGAAGATTGTTGGTTTTTGGGGATTTTTTTTTTTTAGCGGTTTATCAACCTCTATGGGTTATTTAATGTCGAAATTTATTTTGTACGTAGTTTTTTTTTATAGATAACAACGGTTTTAGTGATACAAATCTTACTAATTAACCCATAATTTGGGGAGAAGCGGTAGATTCATACCTTTTCAAAGGCTATTTGCGCGTAAGGAACTCAAGTGGAATTAGAACTCGGCTCTTCGATTACAATTCCAAGCCAATGTCCATTACAACCACCACGAATCCAGGCTTGACGTTGCTTAACTTCAGTGATCATACGGAAACCGGCGTTTCAACGTAATGTGGCAGTAAGCAATTTCCTACCATTGACGCTTTCTGTAACCCTTTCTCCTTTGTCTTAGCTCTGCTATCATGTAGCCCCCTGCGCACCCGTGGCAGTACTGCTTTGCTTGGGGTGAAACGATGATATATATATATATATATATATATATATATATATATATATATTCCATTTGTAAATGAGTTATTACGCGACCTACGTTTCTACCATGAGTTGTGTCTTCAGGCGATTTGCAATAACTGATTTTACCGTTTACCGTTTTTTTAAGAACGCTCACGTAACGGTGTTTTTTAACGCTCACGTGACAGGGAATTTTTGAACGCGCAATTTTTTTAAAATTACAAGGAATTTTGGCGTTTTCATCTATGGTTGTATGAAGCTAAAAAATTACTTTTAGGTTAATTTACAAATGGAAAATATTCAAAAGTTATACAATATAATTGTATTGAACACTTTTTAATACAAATGTGCACTGGTCTAATCTTATTATGACCGGAAACTAAGTAATTAATCTCTCTCTCTCTCTCTCTATATATATATATATATATATATATATATATATATATTTTAATACAGGTTTCGTTGAATAATATAGACAAGTTTTGTCTATTTATTTCGTGTAGGATCCTTTCGTATAGTCTGATAAGCTTGATGGTGCTATCGTTAAAAGACGACAAGAAATCACAGTAATTTTATCAGGTCTGAGTTTTTTTTTTAATTACTGTGGTTTCTTGTCTTTTAACGATAGCGCCATCAAGCTTATCAGACTATACAAAAGGATCCTGCATAAAATAAATAGACAAAACTTGTCTATATTATTCAACGAAACCTGTATTAATGAAAAAATGCTGCCAAAATACACACACTATATATATATATATATATATATATATATATATATATATATATATAGTTCTTGAGCCGAATTAGTAAGTTTTTTTTTTTAATTTTTGCGGTACAAAATGGCTATTTATTTTGTCCTAGCCTAATATGAACAAAAATGAACATTAATTCTCGGGCAATCAAATGTTGAAATCTCTGTCTGTTAATCTGCAAATTACACTATATCTGTCTAATACATTTGATGTGAATATATAACAACTGCGCACATGCAGACACCGACGAAGACGCTTAATTCCAGAGCAATTAAAACAGGCAAAAAATACACTGTTTCTCACATTAAACGCAGACGTTTGAGTAACAGTACCGCCAATGTAAATAGAGTTGTAAAAAAAAAACAAAAAAAAACATAATGGCGTAAGCATATATTCCCCTTTCTTTCTTTCATATATTTTTAATCTTACTCATTATTATGGCCGATGATTTTATCGCATAATTTTTCAATTCTATAGAAAGAAAAACAATGTCTAAACAGTGGCATATTCGCATAAGTAAGCAATTTTAAATGACCAATGAAAATTGCTTCATACTATTTTCTCTCGCGGTGGCTTAAAATGCTTCGGGGACTCATACGATAGAGACGATTCACAGAGACAAAACATACACAAAACTAGACTGAAGGCTACTCTAAATATTTCTGAAATATTTTAAATGTCTCACAATGAAGATTATAAACAAATGTTAAGAAGCTTAAACCATACAAAGTAATGTTTTTGTTCTCTTTAAAATTACGAGGGTTGATCGATAAGTAAGCTCTTAAATCCGAAAAAAAACATTTAAACAAGATAGAATAATGAAAATAGTATCATAATGAAGGACATTTATTTCCCTTCAAAATTACAAGGGTTGATTGATAAGTAAGGTCCCCAATTCTATAAAACCAGTTTTAGACTAGATAGAATAATGAAACTGGTATAAAAATGAATGTAACTTATTTCTCTTCAAAATTACAAGGGTTGATTGATAAGCAAGGTCCCCAATTCTATAAAACAAGTTTTAGACCAGAGAGAATAATGAAACTGGTATCAAAATGAAGGAAATTTATTTCTCTTCAAAATTACAAAGGTTGATTGAAAAGTAAATTTATAATCCTATAAAACAAGTTTTAGACCATATAGAATAATGAGACTGGTATCAAAATTAAGGAAATTTATATTACTTCAAAATGACAAGTGTTTATTAATAAGTAAGGTCTCTGCAGATTCACCGTTTTCATATCGAGTATGATAGTCTCTTTCTGCAATTATCTTAAGCAACGAATAGGCACCTGTTATGACGAAAGCTGTTACACTGGTATAGCCAAGAATAGTTTGAGTTCGAATTTTGTTTAACGGCATATCAACTTCTGTAGGTTAATTAATGTAAAAAAAAGGTGGAGTTTTAAGGTCCTTTTTTTTAAATTTTGGTTATAGTGAAAAGGTTGATTTAGTTAGATTTTGATTAATTTTTTTTTTAATTTTAGAAAACTGAAGATATCTTGTTCCGTATTCAAATATATAGTGCCGGAAATAATTTCTTTCCTTCAAAAATGTATTGTTGGCAATATCTTTCCTTCAAAAATGCATATTTTTCTATAAAACTCTATTTTATAGTATTTTGACCCCATTTTAGGGGGTCAACTATTTGCCCATAGCTGGGACCCAAACAGGTTCTACCATTTCAGGTCAGGGTGGACCTGGGAACAACAGTAATTAAGAGGAGGTTCCATGCTCCTCAAAACCTCCCAATCAGAGGCCTCTCTGCTGAATGCAGTTTACCGACATATCCAGGACCCCAAAAATAGTGTTTCCTGTGAGCTATAACGGCTGAGCATTCTGGTGTAAACCATGGAGAGGACTGAGGGTTCAGTTGGTATTTCTGAGAATGGGGGAAAGCGTCTATGCTGGCTTTGACCCAAGAAGAAACCTCAGTTGAGCAATTTTCATTTGGGAAGTTAGATATGTCAGTCGATGAGACGTCGCTAAGAAAATCGCAGAGTGAGTCCCAGTCAGCATGCTGGTAACGAAGAGAAGTCTTGTTCTCGTTTAATAGATGACTGAAACGGAATATCATTGTCTACGACAGTGGAATAGCAGGTGCTGTAAGCGTATAGTGTCGGATGTGCGCTGTGGTGCAGTGGATATCGGCTCGGAAAGAGGAATCGGTGAGCCGAGTTCGAATTCCAGTTGCATACCCTGCATTCACTTAAGCCCTGGTACCCTTGGAAAAGGTATTAATCCGTCCCTTCCCTCCAATTATGGATTAAATAACAAGGGTAGGACTTGGGGACCCTGCCCTTAAAAACAAATCCCAATGAATCTTGATACTCGAAAAGAAAAATGTATTACTAGACACAAAAACTTATATAAACAACAATAAATTGTTGAAAGAAAAAGGTATTACCAGCAATAAATAAATAAAATTTAGTTGGCAATAAATGACCCACCGAGGTTGATCTGCCATAAAAACAAAACAACCAACCAACTACCACAGTGTGGTCAGAGTTACCAAGAGGGCGATATTGTGAAGCTCTGCAAGAGCTATGAGAGGAGGTAAGAATTATACAGAGTAGAGAAGCCAATTGCTCGGTTTTGCGAGAGAAACAAGTAGGGGAGTTTAAGATTTTTGTCGGGGATTGGGCAATGGAAAAATTATCAATGTCTTGTCAGCAAGAGCGGGAAGAAGCTGCAAGAAATTGATCAAGTAAAGAAACCTGTTGCTCGGTTTTGTAAGGGAAACGAGGAGGGAAATCCAGGATTTGAGTAAGGGATTGGTCAATGGACAAATTATCAAAGTCTTGTTGGCAAGTTCGAGAAGAGGAGGTAAGAATTAAATCAAGTAGAGAAGCCTGTTGCTCGCTTTTGTTAGGGAAACGTGTAGAGAAATCCATGATTTTAGTAAGCGATAGGACAATGGACAAATTATCAGTCTTGTTGGCAAATGCGAGAAGAGGAGGTAAGAACTAAATCAAGTAGAGAAGCCTGTTGCTCGCTTTTGTTAGGGAAACGTGTAGAGAAATCCATGATTTTAGTAAGCGATAGGACAATGGACAAATTATCAGTCTTGTTGGCAAATGCGAGAAGAGGAGATAAGAATTAAATCAAGTAGAGAAGCCTGTTGCTCGCTTTTGTTAGGGAAACGTGTAGAGAAATCCATGATTTTAGTAAGCGATAGGACAATGGACAAATTATCAGTCTTGTTGGCAAATGCGAGAAGAGGAGGTAAGAATTAAATCAAGTAGAGAAGCCTGTTGCTCGCTTTTGTTAGGGAAACGTGTAGAGAAATCCATGATTTTAGTAAGCGATAGGACAATGGACAAATTATCAGTCTTGTTGGCAAATGCGAGAAGAGGAGGTAAGAATTAAATCAAGTAGAGAAGCCTGTTGCTCGCTTTTGTTAGGGAAACGTGTAGAGAAATCCATGATTTTAGTAAGCGATAGGACAATGGACAAATTATCAGTCTTGTTGGCAAATGCGAGAAGAGGAGGTAAGAACTAAATCAAGTAGAGAAGCCTGTTGCTCGCTTTTGTTAGGGAAACGTGTAGAGAAATCCATGATTTTAGTAAGCGATAGGACAATGGACAAATTATCAGTCTTGTTGGCAAATGCGAGAAGAGGAGGTAAGAACTAAATCAAGTAGAGAAGCCTGTTGCTCGCTTTTGTTAGGGAAACGTGTAGAGAAATCCATGATTTTACTAAGCGATAGGACAATGGACAAATTATCAGTCTTGTTGGCAAATGCGAGAAGAGGAGGTAAGAACTAAATCAAGTAGAGAAGCCTGTTGCTCGGTTTTGCTAGAGAAACGAGAAGGGAAGTCCACGGTTTGAGTCAAGGATTGGGCAATGCAAACATTTAATGTCTTAATATCGGCAACATCAGTACCTTTAGAATGTTTCTGTCACATGTTATGGTGAGCATTAAAGTCACCAAAGACAACGATATTCGCAGATGGATGAAGAGAAAATGCCTTTACTATACTGCCAGTTATCATGTCTAATAGACTGAAATCCTTGGAAGGGCCGAGCAAGAACTACTATCTTTGGAATGTTTCAACCACGTTTAATGATGGGCACCGAAAACAAAGATATTCGCAGATGAATGGAGAGAAAATGCCTTTACTATACTGCCAGTTATCATGTCTAATAGGCTGAAATCCTTGGAAGAAGGGGGCAATAAACAAGAGATAGCGAGCTGAGTTTAATAACTAAAGATGGAAGCACGTGATGACGAAGATAACTGGCGATCGTTCCAAGAGAAAATAGTCTACGCTGCAGAAGTTAGAACGGCTGCAACGAAGATCAGTGAAAAGAAGGCTGAGGATGGTAGATGTGTGTGTGTGTGTGTGTGTGTGTGTTTTTTGTGCTTTTTGTTTTTTGTTGTTTTTTGTTTGTTTGTTTACTGGTTTAGTAGTATTTATTGTTGTATTTTCCATGAGATTAGTTTTGGAAAGAGAGAGAGAGAGAAAAGTCCACTGTAATTGCCACTATCAGTCGTCGATGAAAATACAAAGCAGCCAGAGTATGGCTTAGAACAGAGCCTAGTGTGGCCTCATGGTTACCCACCAGAAATACATGGCACTACAGATACTCCGATAATTTGCGACTGTTTACTTTATAAGCGCTGCCAAAGAGTTCGGGCTCCTAATGACCGGTCGGAAGCAGCAGCCAGCAAACTGTCAATCCGGTATCTTCACAATAAAAAGTCACAGCCACTGTCAAGAAAAAAGTTAAAAAAGAAAAAAAGATAAAAAGCACATAAAGTACAAGATAATTAAATTATCACTTAACTAATAATTTCGTACTTGATTAAGTACGAAAGAATTAAATTATCACTTAGTTATCATGTCCACTAAGCAACATTGGGGAGAGAATGAAGGAGGAAGTTAAAAAATTAATAGCAATCGAAAAAAGAAAATGCAGGAGGAAAGAGGGAGGATAAGTGAGAACAAAAAAACCAAAAAAAAAACAAGATCCCAAGTAGGTATGTACGCCGATGACACCACAGTTTATTCTCGCCTCGATCAAAAATCTGGTGTGGGCGACACAGCTAACCTTGCAGACGAGCTTGGAAAGAACCTCCAATCCGTAGTGGACTGGGGTAAGAAATGGCTCGTAAATTTTAATGCTTCTAAAACGAGGCTACTACCAATTAATTATCATAGACAATCGCACCTACCTCCTATTAGCATGGACCAGGCTTGCCTCCCAGAGAGTAAAACACTACGCCTCCTTGGTCTCACACTTTCAGCGGACCTCAAGTGGAATGACTATATCGAATCTATTGCTAAATCCGCTGCTATGAAAGTCGGTTCTCTGTGCAGGGCCCGGAAGTTTTTTTCCGTCTGAATCTATCCTGCACATTTATAAATCTACCATCCACCCGTGCATTGAATACTGCTGCCATATCTGGTCGGGTGCCCCTGCTATTCTCCTTGGGCTTCTCGACAAGGTACAGCGGAGGGTCTGTAATGTGATCGATACCGACTTAGCAGACCGCCTGCAGTCTCTCTCTCACCGACGCGACGTGGCCTCCCTGTGTCTCTTCTATAAATACTTTCACGGCTTCTGCTCCGATGAACTTAGATCACTGGTGCCCCCTAGGTTCGAATTTGCACGAGATACTAGATTAGCAACTAGATCCCACCCTTTTACAGTGAAACCAATAAAATGCAACCGCAACTTCTACTCCAACAGTTTCTTTTCTCGCACTTCCAGACTGTGGAATTCCTTTCCACATGACTGCTTCCCCGACGGCTACAATCTCCAGGAGTTTAAATGTAAGGTCAATAGACATCTCCTAACAAACTAACTCGCTTCCATTCTTTCAAACACTTTTCCCACCCACCCATCTATCTATCACCCGCCTTCTGACATTTCCTATATCTAACCACTCTTTCTATTTACCTTCCCCTATGTAGCTCCAAGCGCAATATTGGCAGTGGAATGCCTCGCTTGGGGTGAAATAATTAAGTTTCCGCTGTTGTACGCTCCAGCTTTCTTATTAAACTCACAAATCTATGGAAATAACCAAGGTCTATATCTACTAGGCCATGGTTAACAAATAACTTAGAGTGTCAGGTTAAAGGGAGATAGCTCATGACTACCAGAAGTGCCTTCGCGCAAGGAATGAGAATAATATACCCCAGTGGTCGTACAAAATAGTTCAGTTCGAAATTCCTAGCACTTGAAGAATGCCGGAGCGTACAACGGCCGAAGCGTCGTAAAAATAACCACAAATATGAGGACAATAGTCCGAATAATGTAAATAGTCTAAATACTACATCCTCTCAGAAGTACAGACAAAATAGCAATTAAATTAAAAATTTACAAATGGCGATATGACACAACTTGAAGTTTTAGGTTTCAAATGAGTAGAGCCCTCAAACGTCAAAATCGACGGAAGAGTCCATCATAGATAGATAGATAGATAGATAGATAGATAGATAGATATGAGCAGACTGGGATAGATAGAGAGAGAGGGGGGAGAGAGAGTTAAATGAAGCAAATTAAAATCTTTTAACTTGAATCCCAATATCCACTTTCTTGAAAAAGCGCAAAGCCTAAAATTCTCACTCAGTATCCAATGCAAGGAAGGACAGCCATTAAAATGTATTATTGAGCATTAAAAATAAATTAATGTGCTAAAACCAAGAGAAGATTTCAAACAATGAAGGAAGAAAAACTTCAGACATACGATAGCATAGAAAGTGAAAAAAAAGAGTGGGAGTAACTAAGCCTCTGAGGTCGAATGATGCTTAGGACAGGCATCCTGGGATTGGCATTTGGGCCTTCCATTTTTTTTACCCGGTTTTAAATGTTTACATTTGTAAATATTCTTGGCTAATATCTACTTTCTTGGAAAAGCATTAAGCCAAAATTCCCTTTCAGTATCCCACGCAAGGAAAGACTGCCATTAAAATGTAATTCTGATAATTGACAATAATATGCAAGAAATAAGAGAAAAATTTAAAACAATGAAAGAATAAAACATCTAGAAATACGATGGAAAAGTGAAAAAAGCAACAAACAAATGCAAGAAAAATACAAATGTTCTACAGAAGGATGCTGAGAATATCATAGATTGGACTTGTAAGTAGCGAAAACGTTTCAAGGAAAATGGAAACAAAAAGGATATTTTTACTTAGAATCAGGCAGAGACAGCTGAAATTTCTAGGAGACGAAATGTTTTCACCGGTTATAATCTTGAGAAAGATGTATTTCAAAAGCTAAGTAAATGTTTCAAGAAACATATGGAATTCCTTAGGAACAACAGAAAGAATAGTAAAAATTTACGTAATATCAATCCCCGTTTCTCTGTCTGTATATATATATATATACTTACATATCTTTTTCTTTTATTATTAAATTGTCCGTAGGTATAGGCGCTTATGTCATACTAGCAGTATAGCCCGGCGTTGCTCGGGTGTAATGAAAGCTTTAAAACTAATCCATGGTTCTGGACTCAGCCTAAAGAATATATGTGTGAAGTTTGGTGAGAATCGGATAAAAATTGTGGATTTGTATAAAGGCCATACAGACAGATAAACAGACACACACACAAACATCTTGCCTTATATATATATATATATATTATCGATTATATATATATAAATATATTATCGATTTTCTGCACTATTGTAAGAACTGCAACCTTGAACCTTCTGAATATCGTTTCTTATGTCTTTGTCTATGAGTGTATCAAATTTGATTAAAATCGGAACACTCCTTCTATAACCCGATTTTTCGATTATCGATTTTCGATATTTATCGGGGGTACCTCGACACAAAACCTAGCTAAGAACACTCGCATACGCTTATAGTACAACTGTGTAAATTTTCAAGAAAATCGGTCCAGCCGTTTCGGAGTCTATAGGTAATGGATACACATACACACAGACAAAGTTCCATTTATAAATAAGTTTAGATTTTTTCCTGAAATAAATCTTATAAATATGACGAAATCTCGCGGGAACCATTTTTCAAATAACGGGTTAACGGAATATAATCTCGAACAGAACAATGAATTTTATTGAAACGCTAATAGCGACAGAAGTTAAAAGAAGAGGAACAAAAGCGCTGATGGACAATTTTCAGCATACATCACTTGACAATTCCAATAAGTGAGGCCACAGATATTCGTGATCGTGTTTCTTATCGGTCTATACAGAAAGCTGACAGACACAGGTGGAATTCAGTTTCTGGGATATCCGATTACAGGTAATGTAATTGAATCTCCAGCTACTGTGTGATAGATCGGTAATGTTTGTTCCTTCATTTTATCGCGACGAAAGGAATTCTTGAACTAAATATATTCCTCGGCAACTATCAGTCCTAAATTTTTCAACTGGAGACATTATAAACCAACAACTGATGAGATCAGTTAAAGAAAAATTTAAACTTTTGAATACCATTTTAGATTTGAACAGATAATCTGGTTTCAAACATAATTGAAATTCCCTACCCCCCCCATATATATATATATATATATATATATATATATATATATATATATTAAAATGGGAAATACTAAAAAGGTGCACAAAACTTAGAGCAGGACAAAAATTTTGTAAATTGTGTGGGGAGGAGAAGTTAGCCATAGCTCTGTTTGAACCCACACATAGTTTATTAAATTCCAAGTCTGAGATTTTAAATAAATGTAAGCATAGAAAACATTGGCTGTTAAATTAGGAATTAAGTTTTATCATTATCTTTATGAGTTGTAGGTCGTGTTTACTAGTTTTTTTTTTGTTTTTTTGTTTTTTTTTTTTTTGGGGGGGGGGGGTTATAATAAAATGTTGTTACCCCCTCCCCCCTTTGGTGTTTGGTGTCTTCTGTTTCGATCGCGTGTGTTTCTGAGTTTCTTATATCTTTTCGCCTTCATTTAGTCTCTTTAGCCAACTTTTCCTGAAGATCCAATTTGGTGAAACCTTGGTAGGTTCGTTGGCTCTCTAGGTTAGTTATTTACTTAGTTTGCTCTACTTGAGTATTGATGTTCAAGTGCTTAGCTCGTTCTTTTTTTATTGACATTTTTTCCTTCCGCGTATGTACTCGGAGGGTTTTTCGAAACGAGTATAAAAACAAGTTTACATATATATATATATATATATATATATATATATTTTTTTTTTTTTTTTTAATTCAGATACTTCAATCCAAGGGAAAAAAGCAGGAAGGTAAATTCCAAAAACCCGATCCTAATTAATATTAAAAATTTTATTTTAATATTAAAAATCATACAGGAAGAGAGCTCCATGTAATAAAATATTACAGAGCAAATATATATTAAAAAAGGATTAAATTCAAAGATGTTGAATGGCCATTTCGATATGAAGATCCCCACGGGGGATAACACATCACCTCAGCAACAGAAAAATCCTTTCAGAAACTGGAGAAAAATTAGTCTACTTTTCCCTAATTTTACTAATTTTTCTCCAGTTTCTGAAAGGATTTTTCTGTTGCTGAGGTGATGTGTTATCCCCCGTGGAGATCTTCATATCGAAATGGCCATTCAACATCTTTGAATTAATCCTTTTTTAATATATATATATATATATATATATATATATAGATAGATAGATAGATAGATAGATAGATAGATAGATAGATTTATATAACAACTAGTTTCCAAATGAAAAATATTCAAAAGTTGTAAAATATAATTATATTAAACAATTTTTAATACAACTGTGTACTGGTCTAAATTTAATTATGACCAAAAACTAAGTAATTTAATTAATATATATATATATATATATATATATATATATATATATATATATATATATATATAACGTTTTATAAAACTTTAATTAGATCACAATTTGCAGTATGAAATAATGGTAAAATTAGAATTAAAAATATATATAAAGAGAGAGATCATACAGTTGAAAGTAAATACCGTGGTACTAATATTAATACTATAAAGGTTTATCATTTCTAGAGATACTAACTTTAGATTTTGTAATTTTAGCATGATTTTAAGGTTAGTTCTTTAATGTGTTTGCAATTTACTGTATTTTTTGTAGTATTTTATTTTAAAAAATATATTGTTGGTAATATTTTTTTGTTTCCATAATGTTTTCCTGATAATATTTTTTCTTCAAAAATGTATTGCTGGTATTTTTCTATAAATATCTATTTTCATACTTCCATAGTGTTTTAACCCCAGTTTGGGGGTTAACTATTTGCCCATAACTGAGACGCTAACAGGTGCTACCCGACCGGGTCAGGGTGGACCTAGGAACAACAGCAATTAACAGATGGTTTCATGCTTCTGAAAATCTTCCAATCAAGGGCCTTGTTGCCGGATGTAGTTTTGTGTCATACCCAGGACGCATCATTGGGAGGCTTACCGCTCTGCAGAGCTGCAGTTGCCGTTTCTGGAGCCCCAGCTGACAGGGCGCCTGTTTGATCCCCATATAATGGAACTGAGAATATCTTCCAAATTATTGATTAAGCGTTTCGGAAAATAGAATATCTTATTCTGCACGCGTTTTTCTTAATTTCAATTTCTCTATTTGTTTATATTTCTGAGATGAGGTAGTATTTACACTATTTACATTATTCGGGCCATTGTCCTCAACTTTGTTGCCATTTGTACGACGTTTCGGCCGTTGTACGCTCCAGCCATCTTCAGGTGCTTAAGAACACATGGCCCAGTGGATATAGACGTTGGTTCCTATGACTTGACCCGAAGAGTTGTGAGTTCAATACCAGGCTACAGCAGTGGTGAACAAGTAACATAGAGGGTTATAGGGAGATAACTCATGACTTCCAACCGAGGCTTTACGCAAGGAATGAGGATGATATATCGCAGTGATTGTAATAAAGAGTTCGGTTCCAAATTTCTAGCACCCGAAGAAGGCCGGAGCATACAACAGACGAAATGTCGTACAAATGACAACAAAAATGAGGACAACGGTCCGAATAATGTAGATAGTGTCAATTTCTCTATTTGCCGCCGGTTTTTTATTTTTCATATGGGCGCTCTGTATGCAGAATATTGCAAATGAAATAAAACAGAAAAAAACAAAAATAACGTAAAAGAATTCGTACATATATACAAAAATTTCTTGAAATGTTTTTTTCTTTTTATTTTCTATTGTGAACAATATAAACCGTGTACGTTTGTTTGATTCTCTATGATTTATTACCGTTTGGTCGGCGACATCTTTAACTTGCGTAATCCAAACTGCGAATTCGTTGACTTTGTAACATTGTAAATATCTTTATAATTTTTTTATTATTATTAAATAATGCATTGCGCTGTATGGGCCAATTCGCTTCCCTCCCCCCTTCACAATGCAATCGTATTTTTGTTTGAAATATTTACTTATTCTATTATCAAGTCCTGGGTATAACGATAAACTACATCCGGCAACAAGAGAGATTGAATGCCTTGGATTCACCTCTTAATTGCTGTTGTTCCCAGGTCCTCTCTGGCACGAGTTAGTAGCACCTGTTAGAGTCCTAGATATGGACAAATAGTAAACTCGCCCCGAAAATGACAAAACACTATGAAAGTATTAAAAAAAACAGCAATACATTTTAAATAAAAAAATTGCTAACAATACAATTTTAAAGCAAAATAACCATAAATACATTTTATAGTAGAATGACCAACAATACATTTTATTGTAAAATAACCAAGAATAGATTTTATAGTAGAATAATCAACAATATATTTTATAGTAGAATACCAACAATATATTATATTGTAAAATGATCAACAATACAATTTATAGTAAAATAATCTACAATACATTTTATAGTAAAATAGCCAACAATACATTTTATAATAAAATGACCAACAATACGTTTTATAATAGAATGGCCAACAATACGTTTTATAGTAAAATAATCAACAATACATTTTATCTGTAGTTGTAGCCGTAAAGTTGCGTACAAAATATCTAGATTCCGGTATTAAATAATCCATAGAGATTGATATACCGCTAAACAAAATCACACATCCAACATTAATAAACTCTTTTAAGACATTAATCTATATATCCTACAATTTCTTAAAGAATTCGAACCGTATTCCAAAATATAACTTCAGAAAAATTACAGCATAAAACACATATCCCTGCCTCTAGTAATTATGTTCACACAAACATGTATATGTACAAAAGTTTAGTATCATCTACCATGTATTCAGTTGTGAAAGCAGAATAACATATATCATTTTTTTATTGTTTCAAAGGTAAATTAAATTTCTTTATTACATGACACATAAGGAGTTGATATATATAACATATATCATTTTTTTATTGTTTCAAAGGTAAATTAAATTTCTTTATTACATGACACATAAGGAGTTGATATATATAACATATATCATTTTTTTATTGTTTCAAAGGTAAATTAAATTTCTTTATTACATGACACATAAGGAGTTGATATGCCGTTAAACAAACAAATCAAATCAAATCTATTCAACAAACTGATATTACTGAAATTGTTGTAAAATAACAAGTCGATAGCTTTTAACGTTTTAGAGAGTCTTTTATTTTATATATGGGAAATTAAAACATTTTTATAGCTGAGATTTTCAATAAATACCATTTTTAAAAAAGGCAACTTTGCTTCCTTTCCTTTAAAATTTCCTTTATTTTTCTCCCAAACAGTGATCTAAATGCTGAGATCATTACTACTTTCACAATCAAAAATTGTCTATATTTAGATAATCAAGTACTTCTGCCAAGAGAGAGAGAGAGAGAGAGAGTAAATCCATGGCGACTGACGCGTTTTAAAGAGAAATACCAAAGGGACTTTCTTTCCCAGTCTCATATAAACCTGAGATAGGACTCCCACTTTAAACTTGGCCTTGTGTCATAATCCATTCGTGTGGATGTTTTATGCGGTCATTAGCCTCAAAGCGACTTTTGGTTCACTCCCAGGAGGTCGTTCAAGCAGAAAGAGGAAATTTCAAGTGAGAAAGTCTAGTTTTAACCTCGCATCCCATAGATCTTACGTTCAACTTGGGACTTTTCTTTTAGTTTACTCCCCGGGGGTCGTTCAAATAGTCAGTACCTCTTCCATGAAGGAAATCTAGAGTGGTTAGACGTCTCCAAAAGAGAAAATTCTAAATGGACTAGTCTAGTTTTAACCCTGACTCCCATGGATCCCTGAAGATCTTACGTTAAAATTGGCTTGGTGCCATATTCTATTCCAGTGGGCATATAAATCCCAAACCGCATTTCTTATGCGACTCCTATTGTTAAGTTCATCTCTAAAGAATGACTGCCTCTAGAGAAAGAGAAGGTTAGATTTTAAAATCTGGCGCCTAAGGCGTCTCCATAGAAAAACACCAAAGCAATTTAGAAATTTTTTCCTCGTCCCACGCATGTACAAAACTACTTTAAACTCGATTTGTGCCACACTTCATTCGAGTCGTTGTTAAGCTAACAAACGCTGTTATTTAATGTCAGAGTCACACATATGGACAATAAAATTCAGATAGTTAACTTTCAGTGTTTTAAACCGACATACACATAAACTGAGGATGTGTGTTGTGGTACAGTGTATATCGGCTCGGAACGAGAAACCGGGGAGCCGAGTTCTAATTCCAGTTGAATCCATTGTATTCTGTGATAAATATATTCACATAGCTTAGCGCTTAAGCAGTGAAAGGAAATTATCAAACATAACAAGACATACCTGGTATAGGAAAAACAATTTATTTGTCTTGCAAAAATATGCTGAATTTTGCTGCTACAGTGTAGCTTGGTATAGTCTCTTTTCTCTGCTTAGCTTGGTATAGTATCCTCCGTCTAGGAGTGGGATGAAAAAGACACAAGGAACTGCGATCCGCGACGTACAGGAACTTTCTTCTGGGTCAGCTTCTTTCACAGTTTCTTATCTTGGTATAAGATGATAGTGCTTAGAGAATTTTTCTCTAGGAAGGCAAGGCTTTGCCCATAGGGTATCCTTTTTAAGGTAAGAAGGGTAACAAGAGATTTTCTCTGTTACAAAGTTGTGGCATTAGCCTAAAAGATTACAAAGAATTGGTAAGATGGTCTCGATATAGCGAGACAAGTGGGCGCCAATTTAGGCCCTGCTGCAACAAAAATCCGGAGCGGCACAAATACGTCCGATACTGTTCGTGCTAGCTGAAAAAAGGAGAGAACAAAACCATCAGAAAAAAAACATAAAACCTCTGGTAAAGCCCGCCTAAAGTTCAAAACGAGGTTCGGGTTAAATCAGCCAATCAGGAGACCCGTTACATCTGTAAATTTCCGACAATTCACTTACGCGCAAATACCCTTAGGAAAGGTATTAATCCGTCTCTTCCTTCCAGTTATGGGTTAAATAGCAGGACAGATTGGGTTCTATAGCCTTGGTCGGCAACCAGTCTACCGCAGAAAGCAATGGCAACCTACTGCGGGATAATATTCTGCCCAGTCAGTCATGTCTCTTTCGAGACATGATCGCCCAAGCGTGTATCACGTAAGGCACTTTAACTGACTGACACATAAACTTTGAGGTTTATATATCAGACAGAGTAATGTCCCTGAATGTTCGACTAGATTTTATTTCAAGAAATTAACAGGAAACAAGCGATAAACTTCTACTCTTGTTCAAAAGACCAGGGAGGAGTGTGAACCGAACAATAGCCAAACCCATTTGCTCCTATTGTGCTCAGTTTTCTATGTAGAATAATTGTAAATTGATCCCTCTATAGAAGCCAAAACAAAAGTTGTTAATACGACGTGATTTCTCAAAATGCATAAAAATAATTTATTTCTAAATACATAGTCTGTAAGTGTTTTGGTTTCCGTAGGGGGAGGGATCAATTTATAATGAGTTTGCATTGTAAGAGAATCATGGCGCTATTAGATAAGTATACTCCTGAAGACATGATAAATTTCTTAAAAAGGATAAGTCAGAACATTCATTACTCGTAGTATATATATATATATATATATATATATATAGTATATCGAGGCAGCAAGTAATTTTCTAGAAATTTCAACTGAAATTAAAGCAAAAATACGACGTTTAGAACGGCTCATGATAAAACATAATAGACATTCATTGTCTCTTATATTTAATAGCATATGTCTAGAAAATATATATATATATAGATTGATTGATTGATTGATTGATTGATTGATTGATTACTTAGTTTTTGGTCATAATAAAATTATACCAGTACCCGTTTGTATTAAAAAGTGTTCAATACAATTATATTGTAGAACTTTTGAATATTTTTTCCATTTGTAAACGAGATATTACGCGACCCAGGTTTCTACCATAAGTGGTGTCTTCAGGCGATTTTCAATAACGGTAGAAATCTAGGTCGCGTAATAACTTGTTTACAAATGTAATATATATATTATCCAGTGACAAGAGTAGAGGTTTATCCCTTGTTTCCTGTTTGTTTCTTGAAAGAATTACTCGTCGAAAATTCATAACTGATATTACTCTATCTGATATATAAAGCTCAAAGTTTATGTGTATGTCCGCTGAAAACTCTGAAAGTTAACTTTTGTAAAATTTAATAGATTTTTCTTGTCTTATATTCGTGATTTTGAATGCTTAATCTATAATGATAATCATCATCAATCATCATCTGTTACACTTGATGGTGTGTAGGGTAGCAACAAAGCTTCTCCACCTCTGCCTATCTTGAGCCAGACTAGTCAATGAATCCCAAGAGTGCTGCATGGCTTTCATCTCATTCTCCACCGTACTTATCCATGTCGTTCTTGGTTTTCCCCTCTTTCTTTTGCCATCTGGGGTCCAGTGCAGTGCTGTTCTTGTGATTGACTCTTCAGCTTGGCTATTGACTGGGTCATGAGGTGGACAACGGGGGAACTTCCAAGGGAGATCTGTTGGAGCTTGTTCTCAATACTCACCAACACATGCAGGACAAGACTAGAATTCTAGAAACCTTTGGGCAGCAGATAGTATTGCGGATTAGCACCAAGAAGACCGAAATGATGTCATGGAACGTGAACAGGCCTGCTCCTATCAAAGTAAATGGAGAAGATCTACGTCGTACCGACATTTTCACTTACCTGGGCAGTATCATCAGGGTGGCACGAAAGGGGATATTCAAAGCAGACTGGGCAAGGCCAGAAGTGTGTTTAAGGAAATGAACAAAATCTGGAGATCAACACAGTACAGCATCAACACCAATCTCAAGCTATACCAGAGCTGTATTGTATCTAATCTCCTCTACGGATCTGAGTGCTGGAGAATGACTAAGGCGGATCTCGCCAAACTTCGATCCTTTCACACCATATGCCTCCGACGAATAATGACAATATTTTGGCCAGAGAAGACCTGTTTTGGCCAGTGAAGACCTGTTAAAGATATGCAAGCAAGAGAACATGAGCACCATCATTACAAGATGGTTCAGATCGACTCCAGCGACTTTCTCACCGGCGGGATGTGGCTTCCCTCTGTCTAGTCTACAAATATTTTCATGGCTTCTGCTCCGACGAATTTAAGTCACTGGTGCCCCCCAAGAATTTACTCGTGCAACCAGACTGGCAACAATGTCCCACCCATTTACAGTTAGATCAACTAAATGCAGCGTCAATTCTACTCCAACAGCTTCTTTTCTCGCATTTCCCGCCTGTGGAACTCCCTTCCATATACTTGTTTTCCTGGCGGCTACAACCTCCAGGAATTTAAATGCAATGTCAAAATCCATCTCCTATCCACTTGATTTCAGTTCTTTCTACATCATCCTGTATATCTTGTTCTTTTCCTTTCTCTTTACTTTCGTAACTGTATTCACACCTGTGTTTCCATCCTTCTCTTGTTCTTTCTCTGACACCCCCTGTAACTGGTCCGTCTTTCTCTTCTGTCTCCTCTTGTCAAAACTTTTACTCTTATGTAGCCACCTTGCGCATCAGTGGCAGTACCGCCTTACTTGGGGTGAAACGACTGAAAAAAAAAACTAGCAACTCTTAAGAAAATATGGTAACTTCAGAAAATTACCAGGGATATGAATTTGTCGAGGGAAGCAAATGCCCGATACATAACTGTACGTCCGCCATTGTATAGGATCCATTATGGCGCACAATTCAAATGAATATTATCTCATGAAAATTTAGATGTAGTTAAGTGGGGTGTCCACTATCATAGACTCGTGGGGAGCATATCATATATTCAGTGGTTGGAGTACGAAACCCTTGCACTGGCTCTGATGTGTGTGTGTGTGTGTGTGTGTGTGTGTGTGTGTGTGTGTGTGTGTGTGTGTGTTATTTTTTGCTTGCTTTGTTCTTTTTTTGTTTTGTGAAGAAAGGTTGGAGCTCTAGCCCCAAAACATTTTTTCGTGGACTTAAATGTTCTCCATTTCGATATTGCAATCTAGCCATTGCGTCACGTAGAGGAAATTAAAGATGAAATCATTTTGTGGATGTGTTTTTCTGCGTGCGCATGCGCTAATATGAAGTATTATAAGGTTAACTCTTCCCTCCACTTCTGCAGGCGCTCATACGCCCACCGAAACAATCGTGTAAAGCTACGCGAAACCTTTGCGTTCCAGTCGGTAACTGTAGCGAAGTTATTTTCATATTTTCCAAAAGGATTATTCAGTTCGCGTAGACACATACACAGAGATAAAAAGAGGCTACGTAGGCGAACAACTTAGTCGTTTATAAAATTGACAAATATAAATAGACTGAAGGCTTAATCTGTTAGATAGATAGATAGATAGATAGATAGATAGATAGATAGATAGATAATGAAGTCTTAGATGAATGAAAAGAATTAGATAGATA
>JBBBDQ010001215.1:1367500-1420000 GCA_037127315.1 Ascarosepion bandense
TCCAGTGGGGGAGTAGGGTAAATATCAAGTGTAGTATTTGTTCTCAGATACTCACTGCCTGTTTGCCGGCCAGGAAGCAATAACCAGCTAAGACTAGCTTTTGCCAAGCAATGACCAGCTTTGACAAGCATGACCAGCTTTGTACCCATTTACCGCATAAGCGGAGGTTGGGTAATATTTGACCAATGGCTTGAGCGTATGCGCTCAGGTTCCCCACATTAAGAACTGACCTTGTGTCACAACTCGCTCCAGTGGGGGAGTAGGGTAAGTATCAAGTGTAGTATTTGTTCTCAGATGCTCACTGCCTGTTCGCCGGTGTGGAAGCAATGACCAGCTAAGACTAGCTTTTGACCAGCTTTGACAAGTTAAGACCAGCTTTGTACTCATTTACCGCATAAGCGGCGGCTGGGTAATATTTGGCCAATGGCCTGAGCGTACGCGCTCAGGTTCCCCACGTTAAAAACTGACCTTGTGTCACAACTCGCTCCAGTGGTGGAGTAGGGTAAACCAAAAGTGTAGTATCTGATCTCCTAATCTTTAATAGTAATGGTCATATTAGCTGTTTCCTTAAAAGGGAAACATTTGATATTCATTACCGAGCAGCCGGTGCCATTCTTCTCTTCACTCCCCCACCATCAGTTTGGGGCCAAACAGTAATCTCTCTCTCTCTCTCTCTCTTTCTCTCTCTCTCTCTCTCTCTCTCTATCTATCTCTTGATTAAGATCTTAGTTGTTCTACAGGTTCAAAAAGATGAAAATAAAAGATGGAATCATACCTTTCCTAAGGGTTTTCGCATGTAAACGAATGTCATCAACTCAGTTATAATTTAAACACGGTTATCTAATTCCTCAGCCCGAGCTGCAATTCATTACTTTATAATTCCCCCGCGTCAACGCAATACACAACTGATAAGAAATCTTTATATATATATATATATATATTGTCCCAAGCAGGGCATTTTATTGCCACTGTTTTGCAGGGGGTTACATAGGAGGAAAATTATGAGAAATAGTGTTATAGGGGTGTCAGGAAGTGGGTAAGATAAGGATGAGAATACTCATAAGAGTGGAGTGGAGGGAGAAAGGAGCATGAGAGAGAGGACGAAGGTTAGTGAGATAGATGACTATTGACTTTACATTTAAATCCGGGAAAGCAAGTAAATGGAAGGGAATTCCACAGGTGGGAAGTGCGAGAAAAGAAGCTGATGCAGTAGAATTTGCGTTTTCAATTTACTGGTTTCACAGTAAAAGTTGCTAACCTTGTGGCTCGAGTAAATTTATATATAGGGGGCACCAGTGAGATAAATTCATCGGAGCAGAAGCCGTGAAAGTATTTGTAGAAGAGACACAGGGAAGCCACATTGCGCCGGTGAGAAAGTGACTGTATCCGCGCTGCCAAGTCGAGATCTGTATAGAAAAGTTAACTATAGCAATAATAAATAAAACATCCTAACATCTTTAGGACCAGATGTGAAATTTTCCCTCCTTCCCTTCATTCACTTCCTTCCCTGCCACTTTCCCTTCAACCTCCTCCTCCTCCCATCTTGCCTCCTCTATTTCCTTTCTAATGATTTACAGAACGGACTTTCCTCGATTTTATAAGTAACTCTTTCTTTCAAACATCTTCTTAAAAGAATATAAAAGAAACGGTAAAGGAATCCGTGAAGGGCCATGACCGCCTACCTCCTGAATGAACATTACAGCTTTGTAATGTCCGGATATACCTTGTGGTGCAGTAGATATCGGCTCGGAACGAGAAATCAGAGAGGCGAGTTCGAATTCCAGTTGAATTCGTTGCATTCACTTACGCGGAAATACCCTTAGGAAATGTATTAACCTGTTGCTTCTCCCTCCAATTATGGGTTAAATAGCAAGACAGATTGAGTTCTATAGCCTTGGTGGCAACCAGCCTACCGCACAAAGTAATGGCAACCTATTGCAGGAAAACCTTCTGCTCAGTCAGTCATGTTTCTTTCGAGACCTGATCGCCCAAAAGTGTATCACGTATAACACAACTGACTGACCGAATATCCTAGATAGTGTATGGGAGATAGCTTATGGGAGAGAGGTTTGCATGAATTCTCATTCAAGAAAGACTGCGGTATTAAATGCATATTTTTTATTACTAAGGCACACCTAGTACAAGGCCCAAAAGCCACTCAAGGTAGAGCTTTACTGAATGAGATGTGGGACATCACTGATAGAAAGTAAAGATTTTAGTGTTCAGGAAAACAATCACGCGGGAGTTGCAGTTCTCGTCTTTTGCTGTCTCAGTAAAAGTGTCCCCTTACAAATTGAAATACGGGGAAAATGTATGTAATTCGATTCATTGGATATAAACTGATGATTCCAATAGCTATAAGAGTTTAGACTGATGGAACTAAACCGAAGTTGAACATTTTCCGTGGAAATAGCGATAGAGAAGTGATAAGAGTGCAAAGTTGCATCTACCGGAAAAAAATCAAAAGAAGATTTTAAAGGCGGGTGTATATCAATTCATTAATAAATATAAAAGAAGACACGATGGGAGATGCTAATATTAAAATTAGCCGTTTCCCTATAAGGAAACATTTGACATTCACTGACCGAGCAACCAGTACTGCTTTCGATTGAAATTTATATAATCTTTTTCTCGGAAGAATTTTTTCTAGAAAATATATTTTCAAATCCAGTAGGTGTTGTAGCTCTTTCCAATATAGATGTAAGTTTCCTTACTTTTATTTGATATAGTGTGGGAAGTCAGCATGTTAGATTATGTCAAGATTTTCTAAGGGCAGCTCAAATGTGGCACAAGGCCGAAAGTGTAGGGTGCCCAATGAGGATCGAACCTACTAATCAGGAGAAATTAATCTAACGAGACAGACTTGTTGACCATTACCCCAAGTAGTCTTCTATACGTAACTTAGATGTAGCACAAGGTCGAATGTGTGTAGCATCCAGTGAGGATCGAACTCACTGTTTAGCTGTAATTGATCTAACGAGACAAGTGTTCAAACTATTACATCACGCCAACTGCGATTTTCTAACTGTAGTTTAGTTGTGGCTTAGAAGGTATGGAACATCCTGTGAGAATCGAACTCGCCACGCAGTCGTGATGTTTCTAGAGAAACAAGCTTGCTAACCATTAAATTACGTCGAGGTGCCCAAAATTATGTCCTTGTTTTCTCTTCGGTTAAGATGTACTATCCGTTTTAATTGTTGCTGCTGTTGTTAGTCCTCAGTGATGTGGTTTCTGTTAATTGGTACAGTTATTTGTTTGTGGTTCTGTAGTGCTAGTCCATTCAATTTTCAAAAGAGAATTATCCTCGCAAAAATCATCAAGTAGAAAATATGTTTTCCCCCTACTAGAGAGCGTAAACGATGTTGAGGTATGTCAAGGCTAGAAAGCGAGAATTGAGGAGATCCGGTCCGGAAACGACAGCAGGACTTCATTGTTGGTCTAATTTTATTCTTGTGAATATATACCACGAGCCTCATAGCCCGGTGATGCCGTGCAACTCAGAACATTTTAGTAGTAGGAGAAGATGCCAATGAGAGGAGTAGATTGAAATCATTTACAGACAGTTGATTTCCTGCATGAAATATTTAGCGAAAAAAGTTTTATTTTTTTAAAATAAAATTTTTTATTTTCTGAAGAATGAAATATTAAATTTGAAAAAAAAAGACTTAAACAATTAAATTAACCATTGGCACTTTTTTTTTATATGTTTTATTTTTGCTTGAAAAATACTCATTTTTTATATATTTCTTTTGTTTCAAAATTACGGGGAAAAATATTCACATTTTTTTGTTGACCAAATGAATTTTTTAAAACGTCGGAATAAAAACTAAATATAAAGGCTCAATTTTTTTAATAAAAAATATTTTAGTCGCGTTTGACACGTGTAATTTGATTTCTGTGACGTAATTTAGCAACCATCTTAGATCTTAGATGTTTTACGGAGCAAATATAAATAATCGGCTCCATTCGCCAAAAAGTGCGAAAAAGAAAATTGCTGAACTTAAACTCAAAAAGTATGTGTCGACCTGGCTTCCCTGTAGATATGTGTCCCTAGAAAGTTTGAACGGAGTAGCTTAAAAAATTTAGGCGTGCATAGGAAACAGTCACACACAGACTCACAGATTGCCTTTTATATATATACATGATATAAGGAGCCAGGTACTTTCTGGGGTGATTGAATCAGACAAGCATCTTTCCAGCATCATCAGCAATGGATGCTTCTGTGTGCGATGGGTAACTTGTCGCCATTTTATATTTTTAATTTCGAGCATTTTTACTTATTTATTTATTTTTATTTACTGCGCAGTATCATAGGATCTGTTGGGCAACATCTGTGAGAAAAAGAGCACTATGATGCAATTCACCTCGCCAGAAATTTAGAAACAGCATGCTGTATTTCTGGGCATTTTCGAAAGAGTTGTAGGAGGCTGATGGTGATTACGAAATTTGGAGGAACCACTACTGATAGGGATGTTATGCTTTCATTTATCCTCGCACCGGTCCTAAGACTCAAAACGGAAGTCTATATCAGGTTCCTTTAGAAGGTAGTTCTGCCCTGGGTGGATGCTGGAAGACCCTATGTCCGGCAACAGGACACTGAACCATATCACACAAGCAGGAGAACCCAGTCAGGGCTATCAGACAATTTCTTCGACCAAATCACCCCTTACATCTGGAAACCTAACTACCCAGACAGCAATCCCCGTGTAAGCAAGAGACCGATGAGAATCCTTGTAACACCAAGATAAACTAAAGGCAAGGATTATGGCAGCATTAGACTACTTAGATAAGGAGACCGTCCAGAAGAGTTAGAGGAGATTCCGAAATCGTCCGAAGACAGTGGTTGAAGTCAATGGTAATTTTATTGGCTGCATAAACTTACTTTTTAGTATTCCCACATATTTTTGTGCTATATTGGAAAACATCTAAATTTATTTATAAATGGAACTTTGTCTGTGTGTGTGTGTGTGTGTGTGTGTGTGTGTGTGTGTCCGTTACCTATAGACTCCTAAACGGCTGAACCAATTTTCTTGAAAATTTACACAGTTGTGCTATAAGCGTCTGCGAGTGTTCTTATCTAGGTTTTGAGTCGAGGTACCCCCGATAAATATTGAAAATCGATAATCGAAAACATCGGGTTATAGAAGGACTGGTCTGATTTTAATAAAATTTGATGCACTCATAGACAAAGACATAAGAAACAGTATTCAGAAGTTTCAAGGTTGCAGTTTTTACAATAGTGCAGAAAATTGATAATATATATATATATATATATATATATATATATAAAAGGCAAGATGTTTGTGTGTGTGTCTGTTTATCTGCCTGTATGTCTTTATTTTTTTCAGCTCTTTTATTTAAGTTTTTGCTTCGGGTTTGGCTCTAAGTAGGTATAATTGTAATTCTTAGTCTCAGCCATGATACCATTTACTCAGAGGATTTATTTAGCCTTCAAAATTCAGTTTCCGACGAAAAAAACTTATTTGATATTGATATCAGGAAATCAAAATTTGACTTAATCCATTCATTTTTCTTTCAGTCTACGGTTTCGCTTTAACGGGAAACAACTATTGTTTTTTAGTCATTCGTGCCAACGTCCAAAGACGATGGATTAGTTTTAAAGTTTTCATTACACCCGAGCAACGCCGGGCTATACTGCTAGTATTTATTAAAAGGAGATGTCAGTGTTATTTTCATTTGTGCCTCATTTAGACGAAACCCAGTTCTAAACAGGAAACAAAGGAAAAATATCTAATCCTTCATTAGAAGTATAAAGTTTAAGTAGATTCTAGGAGCCGGAAACAATTCTAGTCAGAAAACAAGAGATAAACCTCTAATCATAAGTTAGAAGTATACTTTTAAAATAGATTTTATAAGGAACCGGAAATCCATTTTTAAAAAGAAACACAATATTAACCTCGACTCCTACGTTAGAAATATAAAGTTGATGTAGACTATAGAAGATACTGGAAATTCAATTCCAAACAGGAAACAAGTGACAAACTTCTACTCCTCCATTAGAAGTATAGAATTAGAGCTTACTTTAGATGAAACCGAAAATACAATTCTAAACCGAAATCAAGCGATAAACCTCTAGTCAAGTTAAAAAAAAACCGGAAGGCGAGTGAACCAGACGACAGGCTAACCTATCTACTTCTGTTATCTATCTACTTCTGTTATAATAAAAGTGGTTTGATTTGGTTTTGTTTGTTTAATGGCATGCGAACGCCGTATGGCTCGTCTAATGCAACAATTGTATGTATGTATGCCGCATTCACCCTAGTCGGGTTGAGCGGGCTTCCTCCCTGACGGAGCAAGTCTCATTGGGATCTGTTTAAGGGCAGGGTCCCAAGTCCTACCCTGTTATTTAACCCATAACTGGAGGGAACGGACGGATTAATACCTTTCCCAAGGGTACCAGTGCGCAAGTGAGTGCAGTGTGCTCGACTGAATTTGGAACTCGGCTCACTGATTTCCCCCTCCAAGCCGACATCCACCGCACCACAACGCACATCCGTGAACGCTAACAGCACCTGGTATTCCCAAGTGGTCACCCACGGAAATACTGACCAGGCTCAACGTTGCTTAACTTCGGTGATCGAGCGGGAACCGGTGTATTCAACGTGACATGACCGTTAATGCAACAATTGAATTTCCTTGGGTGCTTTGGTAATATTTTCTTTTCCTCTTATAACTATTGTTAGAAATTTTTACGATAAAAAAATATTTTTATACTTTCATAGTGTTTTGACCCCATTTTGGAGGTCCATTATTTGACCATAGCTGGGACCCTAACAGGTGCTACCAGCCTGGTTCAGGGTGAATCTGGGAACAACCGTAATTAAGAGATGGTTCCACATTCCTGGTGCCTTAGTTTTGACGAATTGTGCAACCACTATGGGTCTTGGCGGATAGATCGATTTGCACACAAGACCCTCACCTATAAACACCATGTAGACAGTGTTAGGGTGGCACCACTGTGAGTTGATTGACTAATGGACTATTCCTGACGTTACATCCGGTTACCGGGTTATGTATTCCGGGCAGTCAGAGGTAGAGAGTGAAGGAGTAAGGGTCGTGACAAGATTCGTCCAGTCGCTGAGCAGAGACACGACTCTGCGTTAACACCAATTGTATTTTTGTTAATACATTATTGTTTGCACAGTTCTCGATGTCTTCTCGTTAGTTATTTTAATAATAACTTCACAATAGTTAATTAATTTTTATTTAGTTTAACGCAAGTCTTTAGATACCAGTCTAAACAGAGAACAAAACTTTAAAACCCAGCGAATTTTAATGCAAGTACCAGACTTCTTTATAGTCTGGTATTTGTCTTTTTTTACAGGATCTATTCAATGTATACAGCAAGACACTTCTTAGAGACCTAGAAGTTAGGCCAGGATTCATCACAGTCGACCATAATCTGAACACTTTAAGATACGCAGATGATACAGTGCTGATAGCAGACCCGGAAAGGGAACTAGAATATCTCTTACAGAACGGAGCTGAAGAAAGCAGAAAGAAAAAACTACAAATAAACTAAAAGGAAACTGAATGCATTCTGTCTTATTGTTAGGGTGGCACTCCTGTGAGTCGACTAACTAATGGGCTATTCCTGACGTCACCTCCGGTTACCGGGTTATGTATTCCGGGCAGTCAGAGGTAGAGAGTGTGAAGGAGTAAGGGTTGTAACCAGATTCGTCCTGTAGCTGAGCGGAGACACGACTCGGCGTTAACACCAATTGTATTCTTGTTAATACATTATTGTTTTTCACAGTTCCCGATGTCTTCAGTTATTTATTTATTTCAATAAGAACTTTACAATAGACAGCTATTGAGATTTCGTGGTTCAACACATCTCTTCACAAATCTTCCATCCATTTGAGTAATCGATGTCACGTCGAATTGTTGCATTTCACCTGCTTTCAATTGTCCTGCACAGTAATAAATATCTAACCTATGGCTTTTGGGACGTGAGTTAACCATTACCTATGATGGTTTACTGGGGTATGATTATTGCTCCTGTGCTGTAAGTAGATCTGTGATTCTTCTAATTTTCGATGAAAGTTGCTCAGCACCTTCTTCATTGCTCTAGGAGAGGTGGAGATTCGTGTAATACCGATGCCAGCGTGACAATGGTCGTTGGGGCCAGGCAAAAACAGCAATATTTGTCCTTGGACCATATTCATACATATGCCGCTCCTCACATTAAAACGACATTGGGGGAGAAGCCTGCTATGATTTTTGGCGAGTCAGCATATATTTTCGCAATTTTATGCAATCTGATCATTGAAAACCAAATATGACATGGTCACAAAAACATGTATTAGTCAAGTACTTAGTCTTCGTTAATTTTAACAACTGTCTCCCATCATTCTTCATGTATGTACTTGCATACTATCCATAAAAATGACAGTGGTGAACAAATAACTTAAAGAGTTAAGTCAAAGGGAGATAACTGCATGGTTAGCAGAAGTGGCGTCTCACATGGAATGAGAATGGTAAACCCCAGTGATCATCATATAGGGTTCGGTTCGAAATTTCCTAGCACCTGAAGAAGGCCGGAGTGGACAACGGCTGAAACGTCGTAATAATGACAATAAAGATTTGGACAATAGTCCTAAAAATGTAAGTAGGATTATTAATATCTGAACAATAGGCCGGGAAGTGACATTTTCGTCTTCAATAAAGACGAAAACGCCACAAACTTTTGACACAAACTTTTGCAATGATTAAATATTTTGTTCCCTCTCCAATATATATAAACATTATTTAATGTGAAAAACAATAAATTTGTGGACATAATGACATTTGTGGACATAATGTCAACATGTTCTTCAATAAAGGCAAAAATGTCACTCCCCGGCCTTTTACCCAAGATCAGAATATATTTGTCCAGCCTGCGGAAAGTTTATTTATATAGGGGATATTTGAAATGCCTCATATAGGATTTCTTCACATTAAATAATGTTTTTTATTGACGGTATTATATATATATATATATTGGAAAGGGAACGAAATATTTTAATGTGATCGACACCGACTTGGCAGACCGCCTGCAGTCACTCACTCACCGGCGTGACGTGGCTTCCCTGTGTCTCTTCTATAAATACTTTCACGACTTCTGCTCCGATGAACTTAGATCACTGGTGCCCCCTAGGTACGAATTTGCACGAGATACTAGATTAGCAACTAGGTCCCACCCTTTTACAATGAAACCGATAAAATGTAACCGAAATTTCTACTCCAACAGCTTCTTTTCTCGCACTTCCCGACTGTGGAATTCCCTTCCACATGATTGCTTCCCCGACAACTACAATATCCAGGAGTTTAAATGTAAGGTCAATAGACACCTCCTAACACACTAACTCTCATCCATTCTCTCAAACACTCTTCCCATCTACCCAACTCTCAGCCTCGGTATCCTTACCCGTCTATCACCCTCCTTCTGACGTTTCCTATATCTAACCACTCTTTCTCTTTACCTTCACCTATATAACCCCTTGCGTAATAGTGGCAGTGGAATGTCTTGCTTGGGGTGAAATGATTAAAACAAAAATTCCAAAGTTTACGCCAAATTCGAAAATTAAAAACAAAAGTTTACATACTCACAAAAATATATTTATTAATCAAATCCATAGTTCCCATTATTTTTTAAAACTGCTTCCATTGTTCTATAAGCCTGATGGTGACGTTTTCGTAGAAACTTCTTATTTGGTGGATGGGGAGAAGATTAAGAAGTAATTTTCGATTAATTTTCGATTTAATTTTGTTTCTTTTAAATTGTTCTGTAGAAACCAGAACGAATAAGGATCCGAATAAGCCAAATCAGAAGAATACGGTGGGTCCTGGGTGCGGAGGTCCCAGTTCAACTCTTTGAACTTCTGCAAGGTCTGTTTTGCCACTTACAGTCGTAAGCTGCCACGTTGGAAAATGCCACTTTTTTGATTTGCCAAAATCGACCATTTTTCTTGAACCTAATTTTTTTTTTAATAGCGAAAGGAGTTTGTGATATTGATTTTCAAACACTTGATAATTTCGTTCGTCGAAATCTTGAGCCTATTCTTTGCGATGGCAGGCAGAGCGTCTTCGTCGACATCGAAAGTTCGCCCGGTGCGTGATTAAAATCACCCTGACGACAACTGCCACCCAACTTTTTGACCGTTCAAATTGCTGGAGCGGGATCCAAATATCTCTTATGAATGTCTTTTGCCGCAGTTCTGACAAATGTATTACTTTTCATCATCTAGCTTCAAGGCATCTATTTGTGGGCATAATGTCCACATTCGACAAAGTCTGACTCACAACTGAACGATACTAGCAGCTTATCTGGATCATTTTGACAAATATTCAGATTTATCAAATATGAGATAATCTTTCACAGGTTTAGAAAGGGCATTTGAATGCGGTAAACTAATAAATTTAGAAAATACATTCTTCGTAAAAAGAATACTTATAAATTTCTAAAAGGTTTTGTTCTTTCTTCCTCTTAACAACAGTAGTAGTAGTAGTAGTAGTAGTAGTAGTAGCAGGTTTAACAGCTATTTTCGCCCGGGTAGTCGAATCATTTCTCAGTATCAACTTCGACGGACATTACACACCAACATTGTCAATACTTTCTGTCCAGATCACAACTTACTGAAGCGGGTGGTTTTTTTTTTATTTATTTTTTTTTTTTTTACTTTTTTTCCTGATGATTTACTTTACATGCTTGAGACAGTCAGATAGCTCATTTGCTCGAGTGTCCTCTATTCTTTTCGGACTTTACGAACAAAATTTTCCCTCTAACATAGCAAACAAATGACTACAACCAGATCAAAACGCAAGTCCATAGGGTGTGTATACAGTTTATCCCCATTGGTGAAAAACTAGAACGCCACTAACCAATCAAATCTCGCTGGTTTTCACTTTAAATTTGATTGGTTTGAATTACTTTTTGTAAATCTCTACATACAATCGCCTGGGTTCATTTTGACAGGTTTTTATCAAATCAATCTGGAGCCTTGTCATCGCTTACATGTTCAGTCCATGTTATCCTGAACATCCTTCTGTAGAATTACATTTCGGTTGCTTCAAGTCTTTCCTTTATCCTTGATGAGATTGTCCAGCATTCACTGTCATATTGAAGGAGAGATATCACATAACAATCCAGAACTCTCTTTCCTGTCTATCAGTACTCTGCTTAGCTTTTAGAATGCATCTTTGGCCATCCAAATACATCTTCAGATCTCAGTGTCGCACTTTCCGTCCCTCTGTTCGAACACTTCCCAATTAATTAATTCCTGAACTTGTTTAATTTTATTATTCCCGGCCTGTAGGTGGCATTTTGGGATCTTCTTTGTATTGATGACTATGCATTCAGTTTTCTTGTAATTTATATGTAATTCTTACTTTCCGTTTTCTTTAGCTAGCTTCTGTAGGAGATCTTGTAGTTTCTTTTCCGTATCTCCTTTCAGGCTGTATCATCTGCGTATTTTATATTGTTCAGATTGTGGCTGACGAATACTAGCAGGACTTCTAAAGCTGTCAGAATTGTTTCGCTGTATAAAGTGAAATGATCTGGCGAGAAGACACATCCTTGTCTTACACCTCTTTCTGTCTTTGAATATCTGCTGAACTCGTTTCATGTCTGTATTTTTTTCGTGTCGCCCCAAGCAAGGCATTTTACTGCCACTGTTGAGAAGGGGCTAACATAGAAGGTAAAGAGGGTAGGAAAAGGATGAGAATACTGATGAGAGTGAAATGGACGAAGAAAGGAGCATGAGAGAGAGAGAGAGAGGATGCAGGTTAGTGAGATAGGAGATGACTACTGACTTTACATTTGAATTCTTGAAGATTGTAATTGTCGGAAAAGCAAGTAAATGGAAGGGAATTCCACAGGCGGGAAGTGCGAGAAAAGAAGCTGATGGAGTAGAATTTGCGTTTACATTTTATTGGTTTCACAGTAAAATGGTGGGACCTAGTTGCTAATCTTGTGGCTCGAGTAAATTCATATATAGGGGGTACCAGAGAGCTAAGTTCATCAGGCAATTTGCTGCCAGTAGAGGTTCCAGGTTATTCTAATGTCTTTCATGAATAATTCGAGGTTGCCGAGCATCTCTATCAAATCTTTTTGGCGTACTTTGTCGAATGCTTTTGTGTTGTCTATGAAACACAGATACGCATTCTTCCGCAATCTGTATTGCACTTTCTGATAACATTCTAAGCATAAATATCGCGTTCCTTCTTCCAGTGTCTTTGACGAAACTGCACTGTTCTTGTCCAATCTCTGACCTGAAACTCATACGCGATTTATTCATCCGAATTCAGACGATCGGTTTTGTTATATGCTTTGTAAAAAAAATGATGTTTACATTATTTTTTACATGTTCCAAGATTTGGTACTTCCGAATTATCTCTCCCCGAATTTTGTACCAAAAATTTGAAATACCAAAAACTTAAATCATTTTGTGAAGATTAAATATAAAACAATAAAACATGAACACCACACAATTTTGATATTTGGTGGAATGTGTCGTGAGAGTAAAGAATGTTTCTTGTATGCAATACCAGACCGGAGTGCAGCAACACTGACGCCTATGATTAAGTAGTCGGTTCAACCGGGCACCACAGTAATCACAGACGAGTGGAGGGGATACAATCAAATGAGGAATGATTTTGCCCACTTCACAGTGAATCACATCTTGAATTTTATGATTCACAAAATGGCGCCCACACGCAACACATCGAACGAAAATCGAGGGCCGCCAAGTTCAGGAATAAGCGACAAAACGGCACTCACTGGACTCCTACTTCTGTGGGTTTATGTGGCGGCAGAGGCTGCAAGGTGCTGATCCCTTTCTTCGAATTCTTTCCGAAATCGCTCAGTTTTGGCCTCCCAACTGACTGTTTTCACTAAATGGACGCTTGGTACGTGTTGTACAAAATTGGCGGGAAGATAACCCAGAAGTACCCAAGATTTTTTAATATTTCATACGATATTTTTTGTTAAAATAGTTCCATATTAATTTTTACACAATTCCAAAATCTTAATTATTTTTCTTATGCAGTTTTAATATCATCGCTTTCATTAATATATTTTTACACTGAACGTGTAAACAATCCATTCGATCCTCATTAGGAACTTCATTGTTTAACCTTGTGCCAGACTTATTTAACCTGTGTAAATATTACTCATTTCTCTGTTCAGTTTAGGGAGAGGGCTCATAATGACGGCAAAGGTTGACACTTAGTGAGAAAATGATATCATCGCCATAACTATTGCTGCCATTGCGTTAAGTGCATGGCATTTCCGCTGGTAAAAAATTAATAAACACCAAGCAAAATGTCATCAAAATGTAAATAGACAGACAAACACTAAACAAACAAATAACAATTGTTTTTTGTTTTTTTGTTGTTTTTTTTTTTTAACTTTTTCTTCGGGGTTAATTGTTTCGACGTTTCACTTATTCATAGAAACGCTAAAACAAACGACGCACATATTTCACGCACTCAAGCGGTGTTGGTCATTTCCCAGTGATCACCGACTCCCCATCGTCCCCGGAACTAACGTGCTTATCCGGGTGTAGCGGCAAGTTCAAAGACCACCCACGATTCTCGTTTCTGGTTCAAACGCCGTGTGTGATGCATAGTTAGTGCGCTACCTCAGCAGGCGGATGAATACGTGGAAATTGCTGCCTACTAACAGTAGATTTTAATCTTATCTTGTTAAACATCCGCAGGGAGACAATTACTAGCACAAATGGACATTAAAATAACTTAGCGATTTGTTCGTTACTCTGAGATTTTGTTTGTTTGTTTTTTAATTCAATCGATGCTTTGTATTTTTATTTTTATTTTTTTATCTCCTGACTCTTTGATGTATACCGATTTTTGGTCAACTATTTTTTAACTTCAGGACACACTTGTAGAATAGGTAAAACTCTGGCGACTCTTTTCCATACATTGAATACTGCTGCCATATCTGCTCTTCCTATACATCTCAAAGTTCTTGACAAAATCCAAAGTATCTGAAATGTAATCGATCCTGACCTGGCATCTCGACTTCAGTCCTTTTCTCACCGACATAACATGGCTTCCCTCTCTCTTTTTTACAGACATTTTCATGACAACCCTGACAAGATTCTTTTTTTTTTTTCCAGGTGCTCCGAATACACGAATTTAAGCGTACCCTTAGATTAGCACCTATGATTCATCCTTTTACTTTTGAAATACTTAAATGAAAATTTCACTTCTATTTCAAAAGTTTCTTTTCTCGCACTTCCCACCTGTGGAAACTCACTGTTACTTACTTGCTTCCCTGGCAGCTACAATCTTCAAAAATTTAAATGCAGCGTCAATCGCCATCTCCTGTCTTCTTGAAAGCCGTTCATCTTTTGTCATTACCCTCAATCCTCCCTATATACTTCTAATTGTCTTTCACTGTGTACCCTATGCGTTCTAGAGACATTACCGCCTTGCATTGGGTGAAATTATAAGAAAAAATAGACCTGAAATTTGAAAATAGGACAATAATGAATAATGAATAATAAAATTTCTACAGGAATAAAAATTTAATTTTTTTTTTTTTTTTAATCATTTCACCCCGAGCAAGGCGGAAACGCCACTGATGTGCAGGGGGTTACATAAATGTAAAAAGATTAATTAGAAAAGAGTGAGGAGTACAAGCTAGTTAGAAAGGAACAATAGAAAGCAGGTGCGATGACAGATACATAGGTGGAGAGAAAGGGAAGGTTATAGAGGGGTGGGGAGAGAGCTAGAGTCCAGTGGTTAGTAGATGAGTATTGACATTGCATTTAAATTCTTGGAGGTTATAGCCATCAGGAAAGCAAGAATATGGGAGCGAGTTCCACAGGCAGGAAGTGCGAGAGAAGAAGCTGCAGGAGTAGAATTGTCGTCTGCAACCTAACTGTGAATGGGTGGGACCCAGTTGCCAGTCTGGCTGCACAAGTTTTAGGAAATGACGTTGTATCTTTCTCTGTCTCTGTCTATCTCTCTTTCTATTGATCAATGCGTCTGTCTGTCTGTCTGTCTGTCTGTCTGTCTGTCTTCCGCTTTACTTATGCTTCTCTCTCTCTCTCTCTCTCTATCTATCTATCTATGTCTGTCTCACTCACTTTCTCTTTCTGCGTTTGTGTGTGTGTGTGTGTGTGTGTGTGTGTGTGTGTGTGTGTGTGTGTGTGTGTGTGTTTCTCTCTCTCTCTCTTTTCAAATTCTACTGTTTGGCCATCTAATATCGAGCTGTGTTTCTCAACATATTTTAATTCAGAGTGGATTTATAAAGCAACTAAAACTCTAGGGAGCACTTTAAATTTTAATAAGAAAAAATTAGTCATTAAATTTGAAAATAGGATAATAATAAACAAGTCTGATGAAATAAGCATTTATTTTTAAGACATTACTCTCACTCTCACTCTCTCTTTCTCTCTCTGTCTCTGTCTCTGTCTCTCACTTTCTCTTTCTTTTTCTGGGTGTATGTATCTCTCTCCCTCTCTCCATGGTTGTCTGTCTCTCTTTCTCTCTCTGTTTTTCTGTCTCTTCCCACTTTCTGAACTCTACTGAAATAAGCATGCATTTCAAAGAATTACTGTCTCTTTCTATCTCTCCCTCTCTCTCTCTTTCTCTCTCTTTACTACCAGTTATTAAACATTACTACCAGTTATAAAAGCTCTTGCCACGTGTTTGCATTTTAACAGTATCGCCTTTTTTTATTTATTTATTTTATTTTATTTTTCTATTTTTACAATAATTATGTCTGTGAGTAGCGAAGATTATATATAGTCATCCGCAGAGAGATCTGTTTCGCTGTATCACAGCTCATCAGTACGATTATACATCCGATTGCTTTTAACCCAGGACTGAAACCCGACCGAGTTGGCGTCAGTCGGCGATTCTACCTCTGGGATATATATATATATATATATATATATATATATATATATATATATATATATATATATATACTCTCGGCCATAAATTATTAGGCCACCCCATTGTTTTAAAAAATGATGCATTTCATATTATTTTTAGTATTTATTGCCAAGTGAATGATTGTAAATGAAAATAGGTTGATTCTTTCGTTAATAAATTCGTTTTAAATACCAGCTGCTGTAAGCTTAGATTCGCGGGTTAGAATTGTTCTTAGTAATTTGTAAGCAATAATAAGTAACCTACAAAATTAATATTATAGTGAATAACTAATACAATTCATACATTCAGTTAATGTAAATCACCTACTTTTTTTCAAATTTGTTCCATTTAACTGAAAATCTGACCTGAATTGAAAAATAAAGAATCCAATAAAACTATGACATTACTTAATTAGAAAACCTTTTAATTATTTTTGTAAATAAGTAATATTAAGGACATTATTGTCTGAAGAAATAAAATTTTTCTGATGCATAATGAATTTTTACAAGAATTTTTTAATTTTTTTTTTTTTTTTAATTATAATAATTTATAATAGTTTAAAATCGTGTAAAATTCTGTATTGGGGTGATTATTGGATGTGATATAGTAATTAATTGGAAACGAAATTTACGAGTCCAAAATTGCAAAGATTAATAAACGTAATTACGCTATCTATTTTTAAAATAATTTTTATTTTGTATTTTGTTACCTTATTTTCATGTATGGTAGACTGAAATTGCCATTATTATGAAAAGGTTATGTAATTGAAGAGTTTTGTTCCTTCACTTAGATTTATAAAAATTGTCATTTTACGGTCATTAGTAGCAGCTGTCATCGATTCGTCATTCAACAGTTCGTCAAACGTTCGATCAGATGAACACGACCAATCGTTAATAATTTGGTATATTACTTTTTTATGCTATAAGTAAGTAATATTTCTTTAAATTCAGATTAATTTAACTTTAAATTTTCTAATTTTACTAAAATAAAGTGTCAGAAGTCTTTTGAAATATTTTTAAAATTGATGAATTTTGTTTGTTTACAATTTTTTTTAAATTAAGAAAATGGCCGCTTTTAAGAAAATTTTAAGAAACCGAAATTAAATGTGACATTCCAATCTATATAATTTCTATCTGAAATAAACCAGAATTTTTTACTTAATGGAAATAATAAATTTAATCGGCAAGCTTTTCATTAAATCTAAAATGAAATCTTCAAGGATGTTTTTTCATTTTAAAAATTTCATTTTAAACTTAGGTATCGAAATATTGTAGGTCAGTCAGTCAGTTAAGTGCCATACGTGATACACGCTTGGGCGATCATGTCTCGAAAGAGAAATGACTGACTGGGCAGAAGATTATCCCACAGTAGGTTGCCATTGCTTTCTGTGGTAGACTGGTTGCCGACCAAGGCTATAGAACCCAATCTGTCCTGCTATTTAACCCATAACTGGAAGGAAGAGACGGATTAATACCTTTCCCAAGGGTATTTGTGCGTAAGTGAATACAATGGCTTCAACTGGAATTCGAACTCGGCTCCCCGGTTTCTCATTCCGAGCCGATATCCACTGTCTAGTTAAAATTAACTGTATAAATATATTTTGCTCCTGTCACATTCAGGGTTTTGGATTTTTTGGATTTTTTCTTATATCTTCAAGTTATTCAATAGTAGGTACATCAATAAATATGTTGCCGTCATTTTAGACGGCATATCGATATAAATATTTTGTCGTCATTTTTGACAGCACGGGCCCACTCATATAAAAATAATTGAATCAAATTACTCTTTCTTTCTGGTGGACTATCAGTTCATTCATTCGTTCATTCATTCATATATCTGAACAACAGAAAAAAAGAGAAAATTATATGATGATCAAGAATGTGTGTGATTTTACAACTGTTCTAAATGTGGAATAATTTAATTGAGAAATACGCTTCCCATGACAAAATTGCATTACTGCCTGACTCACTCTTGTTTATGCGACTTAAATTGCCTTGGATGCTTCCCCCTTCAAACACCTGTCGACACCCGGCTATGATGCTCCCTTTCTACTCCCGCCCATGAACAGTGGAGACACGCTTGACTTTATTATTGAGCGATTCGACCCAAATGTTGAGGTAATTCTAAGATAATTAGAAGTACTGTTAGTATTCATTATTGGCGTCACAATCTTAACAAGCATAAGATATGCAGATGACACAGTGTTAATACGAGAAACAGAACTCAAGCTAAAAAAATTCCTGTAGAATGTAGTAAAGAAAAACGAGAGCAAAGAACAAAACATCAATTGCATGGAAATGCAATGCATGGCCTTCAGCAAACAGAACTGTCCAACAGGAAAAATTACAAGTTGGGGATTTAGTAGGGACAAGGTTGCGTGCCTATTAAATTGGCCTTGTGTGAAACATAACCAACATCCCTACAACTTAGAGCTGGGGAATCGTCATAAGATAATCAGAAAGTGGAAGTTTGGATGTTGGAATGTGGAAGAATAAAAATAGTTCGTTTGTATGCTTAAAGTAGAATTTTATTACCAGAATAGAATAACATGAATTTGTAGAAGCTAAATGTTCAATGAGAAATAGTAGTAAGGAATTAAGTGTCCAGAATTCTAGTTGCAAGTAACGAATGTGTTTAATAAAGTCTGTGTTCCTTTCCTTTTTTATGGCCAGCGAGAAAGTGAAAAGGAAAAATTGTACTTATTCAACGTTAGTTTTTAGGAGTCAGTTGAAGTATCTTGTCGTCGTCGTCGTCTTCTTCTTCTTCTTTGTTGACTGCGAGAATGTTGAGGATGGAGAAGAAGAGGCAAAGGAAAGTAGCACGAGTGAAGAAGGAGAACGAATGTTTAACGGGATCTTATATGTCCTGGTCAGACTTGAACTTACTTTTGTTAAACGTTATTGGTGTATGATATCGCGGCTTCCATCTCACTGACTGATTCGGCTTTCTTTCTTTCTTTTTATACCAAAAGACCTTTTAACATAGACTTGTTAACTTCTCTCTCAGTTTTTCAAATTGCTTTATTTCATTGGTTAGAAAATTAATTTAACATCTGATCGCAAAATCCGTCTTTGTCTTTTTCTTTCAGTACAGGGTCAATCCTTTTTCTATTCGGCAAAATCAGGATTTCAAACGTTGTTGAACATTTTTGTAAAAGTGAAGAAGAAAAGAGAGTTGCATTTAATTTCGTGTCTACTACAATGTCACATTAATTTGGCAAAATCGTTTCTTTTATACTCTTCACGACATCCCATGCAAGCCGAGTAAAATGCTTTATTTACATTCTTCGGACTTCTGTCCTCTTTATTATTTACGTTTCGGCCGTTATACGCTATGAGCTTCTTCAGGTAATTGGAATTTCAGTACGGGGTAAATCCTTTTCCTATTTGTCAAAATCAGGATTTTACACGTAATTGGGGATTTTTGTAAAAATGAAGACGAAAAGAGAGTTGCTTTTAATTTTATGTTTACTGCAGTGATATCAAATTTAGAAAAGTACAGTAATTTGAATATCTGGTTTGTTTGGTTTGGTTTGGTTTGGTTTGGTTTACGACCTATCAACAACTTAATGGGTTATTTAGTGCCGGCAAGATTTTTTAGAGTAAGTCCGTATGAATAGAATATGTATTCCTGTACGAAATCACTTTGTAGATCAGGTTTTATTGACGTATCTTTTTAAAGAGGGCTTCGTCGCGTGTCAAATATTTTACTGGTAATATATTTTTCAAAAATTTATTGCTAGTAATATTTTTTTAAATGTATTACTGGTATTTTTTTATAAAATGAATAGAATATGTATTCTTTGTAAGAAATTAGTTTGTGGATCAGGTTTCATTGACATATTTTTGGCGTAGGGAGCTGGTTAATGTTTCTTTGATTCGGCCTTGTGTCAGACTTAACCGAACTCTCTACAGCTTACAAGTGTTATGTAGAATTATCATCAGAAGTTTTTCATCGTTATCAGAAGGTTGTTTGTCGGTTGGAATGTGTGGATTAGTGTAGAAGAGTGAAATAATAAAATATACATTTTGAATGTTAAAATAGAAATTTATTAAAAGGAGGAACAGCATAAGTTGTAGAAGTTAATGCTCAATTAGAAACATTATTAAGAGGTTAAGGATAGTGGTAATTGTTGAAATAGATACGGAGAAAGAGAAAGAGGACAACGTCCGGGTCGCTTGAAGTTGAAAGTTACATTTTAGTGTTGTCTTTCTCGCTGCTTCCATTTGACTGACGCCGAGGTCATTTATATAGTCTTTTTGAATTTCGCACTGGATCGCTAAGCCCTTCCAAGTCGTGCAAGTCGCTCCCATTGGTCAAAAATCATTTTAACACCTACTTGCGAAATCTGGTTTCGACTGACATTCCGTTAAACACATGGTCAATCCTTTTTCTATTTGGGAAAACCATGATTTCACACGTCGTTGTGAATTTTTGTAAAAGTGAAGAAGAAGATTGATTTTAATTAATTTCTTATCCGCTACAATTTTTGTAGAGTCAAATGTATTACTGGTAACATTTTTTTTATTCTAAAACCTATTACTGGTAATTTTTTTTCTAAAATATATTGCTGATATCTGTACTATAAAAATCTATTTTTTACTTTCATAGTGTTTTGACCCCAGTTTGGAGGTTAACTATTTTCCCATAGCTGGGACCCTAACAGGTGCTAAAACCTCGGGTCATGATGGATCTGGGAACAACAGTAATTAAGAGACACTCCTCAAAACCTACTAATCAGAAACCTTGCTGCCGGATGTAGTTTATTGTCATACCCAGGACGCTTAAATATCTAAGGACAGACATTCACCTGCATTTACCACAATCTGGCAACCTCAACCTTTAGTTCCTGAATAGTCGTTGACGTTTTTTTTATTTGGTTTGTTATGTGCGTTGTGGTGCAGTGGATATCGGCTCGGAACGAGAAATCGGGGAGCCGAGTTCGAATTCCAGTATTCCTTGCATTCACTTACGCGCAAATACCCTTGGGAAAGGTATTAATCCGTCTCTTCCTTCCAGTTATGGGTTAAATAACAGGACAGATTGGGTTCTGTAGCCTTGGTCAGCAACCAGTCTACCGCAGAAAGCAATGGCAACCTACTGCGGGATAAGCTTCTGCCCAGTCAGTCATGTCTCTTTCGAGACATGATCGCCCAAGTGTGTATCACGTATGGCACTTAAGTGACTGACTGACTGGCTGGCTGTCATATTGTAGTCAGGAGACATGGTCACAGGGTTTATTTCCCATTCAGTTTCAGTTTTGTTGCGGACGACTGTATCTGGTCTTCGGTGCTTAATAATTCAATCTGTTTAAAAATCATAACCCCAGACCATTTTTGTCTTGTCTTCTCCTTTCTCTATTACTCTTAATTTTATCTGATCATCCTATTTCTAAGATATTGTTTTTATTATTCATACGTTTCCATTTTCGGAACAAATGGTACCGAGACTTTATGAATTTAAGAGCAGTACTCGGAACGAGAAATCAACGAGCCGAGTTCGAATTCCAATTGAATTCATTGGATTCACTTACGCGCAAATACCCTTGGGAAAGGTATTAATCCGTCTCTTCCTTCCAGTTATGGGTTAAATAACAGGACAGATTGGGTTCTATAGCCTGGCTGGAAACCAGTCTACCGCAGAAAGCAATGGCAACCTACTGCGGGATAATCTTCTGCCCAGTCAGTCATTTCTCTTTCGAGACATGATCGCCCAAGCGTGTTTCATGTATGGAACTTAACTGACTGACTCGATGTGTGTTGTGGTGCTCAGAACAAAAAATTGAGTTTGAATTCAAGTTAAATTCGTTGCATTCAGTTACGCGCAAATACTCTTGGGAAAGGTATTAATCTGTCGCTTCTCCTCCAATCTATGGGTTAAATAGCACTACAAATCTGTAGCCTTGGTTGACAACCAGTCTACCGCAGAAATTAATGGCAACTTACTGCGTGAAAATTCTCTGCCCCTGTCATGTCTTTTTTGAGACATGATTGCCCAAACGTGTATCACGTACATGATTGCCCAAACGTGTATCATGTATGGCACCTACCTGACTGTCTGACTAACTCGACTAACAACAACGTCTCGTCAATTTACAGTTAAATTGAGTGGATGTAGCCGTATCTGATTTTTTCTCGCACTTATCACTCGTGGAACTCTCTTCCGGCTCTATGGTTTCGTATTAACTTTAAACTTCAAAAGTATAAATGCAATGTTAATCGTTATCTATTGGCATTCATTATTACTCATCTGTTGTTCCGCTCCTTCATAATGTTTTCTGTTTCCTAATTAATTCACCCTCAGTAAACTCTTTGTGCCTTAATGGCTTTATTACCTTTAATGGGATGAATTCGATTAAAAAAAAGATATTTGGTTCTCATTGCTGAAGATTAAGTCGACTCAAGTTTCTAGCACCCTCCTCAGTATATTTGAAAACCCCCAACAACCCGTGTTCCATACAGTATTTTTCTGATTGACATTTTATCCAAACTCGAAACCAGTATATTTGACTATATTTCTGAGATGAGGTAGTATTTACAGTATTTACATTATTCGGACTATTATCCTCAACTTTGTTGCCATTTGTTCGACGTTTAATAATAGATCATTCTATTTGTTTATATTTCTGAGATGAGGTAGCATTTACAGTATTTACATTATTCGGACTATTGTCCTCGTCTTTGTTGCCATTTGTTTCAGCCCTTATACACTCCGGCCTTCTTCAGGTGCTAAGAATTTCGAACCAAACCCTTTATTACAATCACTGGGGTATATCATCCTCATTCCTTGCGTAAGGAGACATAACCCAGTGGATATAAACGCTCGTTAGTTCCTGACTTGACTCTTAGAGTTGTGAGTTCAATACCAGGCTACAGCAGTGGTAAACAAGTAATTTGCAGGGTTAGAGGGAGATAACTCATGACTTCCAATCGAGGCTTTACGCAAGGAATGAGGATGATATACCCCCCCAGTGATTGTAATAAAGGGTTCGGTTCGAAATACAACGTCCAAAATGTCGTACAAATGGCAACAAAGATGAGGACAATAATCCGAATAATGTAAATACTCGAAACCAGTATTTTTTTGTTATTGTGGCTGTTGCTTTTAATGGTTCATAGACTGGAAGTAACAGAGATGTGTTTCTACGGAAGGATACCATAGACGGAATATGCGAGCCACGACAAAACTTATACATAACATCAGGAAGAGACAGCTGAAATTTCTTGTGCACATAATGAGGAAAGAGGGTCTGGAAAATCTGATACTCACAGGACATATTAAAGGCAAAAGAGACAGAAGAAAAAGCCGCATGACATACTTAGTGAGTTTGACTGAGTGGCGGAACAGGTTTGGGGAGAAATAAAAGAAAGACAAAATTTATTGTGAGTTAAAAAGGACAGGAAATCGTTGAGCCATGATCGCCTACGTCCTGGGGAAACGCGGCAAATGAAGATGAAATGTGCCTGTTTATGGATACGATTCTAGTTCTTCTATCCTTTATCAGCTCCTGAGAAAGGTCCTGATATTTTTCAATTTGTATTATTACTATTTCTAATCATTTATGTTAATTAGAGACCTGAATATATTAAAGACATATAACTATTGTTTTCCCCATTATTGTTCACCGATTATAACGACTGATTCCATTACGTACAGACAAAAGGAGATGAAAATCTATATATGTATCAGTTTAACGTTGTCGATCTATATCATTTATAAGCATTGTGAATATTTAATGTCATTTTGGTTTTTTGTTAGTTGTTGTTTGGGCAGAACTAAACTTTACGTCAGAGTTCGATCTCTCAAATTGCAAAAAAAGAAGTCTACACCAGTTGATGATTTGACAAAGGCCATAAATAATCTAGAGATTAGCTGAAAAGACATTTTGTATTTTGGTCTGCGGTGTTCATACGCAGCTAGGATAACGTATAAATATATAATGGAAATTGGCAGGAAACGATGTGTAGCTCGAGGTTTTCGGGGGCATCTTTATGAAAAATGAATGATAGAAAATGGAGTTCACGGCTGAGACTCAAAACGAGGCTAACAATTAATAAATTGATCTTAGTGTTCCGTAAAGTAAACAGGAGTTCGAATTTCATGCTTCCAATAGACCATGACTATTACTTGGCGTGTAATACGTGCAGCATTGATAAAACAACAGACATATCAACGCTTATGTTTGACTGATTTGTTTCTTACGGTTTATCAACATTTTTTATTTAAAGCCAAAAATATTTTTAGCGATAACAATGATTTACTGAAACAAGTAAACCATCGATGGTGGGAGAACAGGGAGAAGGGTATTAGCGTGTAAGTGAATACAAAGCAAGCGGCTGGGGTTAGAAATCAGCTCTCCGGGCAACAATTCCGCCCAACCTTTCACCACCCGCACATCCAAGCTTACAGCACCTAGTATTCCGAAGCGGTCCTCTTCTACGCAATGACCAGGATCGACGTTGCTTAACTTCGGTGATTGTACGAAAACCGGTTTTTCAACGTGATAGGGATTGTAAGCCAAAAACGCTTACAATTAAAATAAATTGTACTGATATAACTACTGCATACATGTCGGGGTAGGTCGATTATACCCACCCCCATTTTTTCAAATCAAATTTGAACAAGTTAATTAGTGAGGAGGTATTAATAACATATGAACTGGCACCAAATCATAGATTCCAGGCTATTTTAGGAAACATTATCATTTTGCTTGTCTCTCGGCTAGTTCTTTAGTTAGCACAACCATTACACCCTGCCAATAAATAAAGGTCTCTTATCGGATACAAGTCCTATATTCTCCAACAATTAACTAAAATTGCACACCCGAAAAAATGGATCAGAACTACTGAAAATATTTTGGAAAAACCCAGACCAAAGCAAATTTTACAAGTCAGTGTGAAGATCAAGATTCTAGATTTTGATTAGATAGAAAATAGCAAATTGATCTATGACCCCGGTCAGTTTTTCTTAACACCTAAAAAAAAATTGGTATGTCGTTTGATCCAGTCACATGACTAAAATCCACTACTTAACCACGTCCCTTGACCGGCAAAAGTCAGTCCGATACGGCAGCGGTAATCTGAAGGACCCCGTCGCAAAGTAAGAAAAGAAATTTCAAGACCCGGCTTTACAAAGGTCGCGTCACACATTCGTTCATCCTCGTCATCAATCACACGCTGTCAAAGACAACAACAACAACAAGACATCTTCGGCTGACTCCTAAAAATTAACGTCTGATAAGTGCAATCTCTTTTATTGCCTGACTTTAGGTAACGCCACTGATGTGCAGGGGGCTACATAAGAGTAAAAAGATTAAGTATAAGAGAGTGAAGAGGAAAACGAACCAGTTAGAAAGGAGCAAGAGAAGGACGGGAATACAGGTGTGATGACAGTTGCAAAGGTGGAGAGAAAGGAAAGGATATACAGGGCGGTGAAGAAAGAACTAGAGTCGAGTCGTTAAGAGATGGGTATTGACATTGAATTTAAATTCCTGGAGGTTGTAGCCGTCAGGAAAGCAAGAATATGGAAGCGAGTTCCATAGGCGGGAAGTGCGAGAAAAGAAGCTGAAGGAGTAGAATTGTCGTCGGCATTTAGTTAATCTAACTGTGAATAGGTGGGACCCAGTTGAAATCTGGTTGCACGAGTAAACACCTGTTACAGAGGCACCAGTGACTTAAGTTCGTTGGAGCAGACGCCATGAAAGTATTACAGACCTTTTTAATCTTTCTACATATACACATTCTGCTACTATCAACTATAAGCTCTGAATTTCTGTGGGACATTTAACTACTTATATTTTTTCTTTGAACATTTAACGCATACAAATTAATTAACTACGGACATTCTTCTCTTTGTCAATTTTCTTCTTACAAATTTGTTAATTTTAGTTAATAAAATTTTACTTTAACATAACATACAAAACGAAATATTTTATCCTGCCACATTCCATCATCAAACCTTGAATCTTCTGATATTTTAAATTGTGGAGACTTCGGTTGTGTTTGGCACAAGGCCAATTCGATAAGCATCACTGAGGCCCCTACCCTATTTTGTTTTGATTGTGTGAAAAACAGAAAAGATATAACAAAGATTTGGTTTCAATGAGATAATAAAAGAAAGGAGACGATAAAAATGGTACATGTTTAACGTCTGTTTCAATGAATTGGTAAAAGCTGTCAATTTTAGATATTTTCATGTTTGCCCACTACTTTTTTTTTTTTAATCATTTCACCCCGAGCAAGGCAGAAATGCCACTGATGAGCTGGGGGCTACATAACTGTAAAAAGATTAATTAGAAAAGAGTGAGGAGTACAAACTAGTTAGAAAGGAGCAATAGAACGCTGAGAATGCAGGTGCCATGACAGATACATAGGTGGAGAGAAAGGGGAGGATATAGGAGGGGGAGAGAGCTAGAATCCAATGGTTAATAGATGAGTATTGACATTGCATTTAAATTTCTCTACCCCCTCCCCCATCACCCAACCCTGTGAAATCTCTTAAGTTTCGGAGATGGTCTGTTCTTCAAATTCAAATTCGTACTTCTTAAAATAATGGCTAGTGTTCATATTTATAATTATTATTGCAATATTTTATCAAAGTTGCTGAGGGCAAATATTTAACGATGCGGTAAGGGGAATTTCTACGGATATTTTGTGGTAGAATTCGCTATGAGCTTGTAATTTATACAATCATTGACTTAAGAGTTAAGATTTATCATTAAATTCAAATAGGTAAACCGTGAAATTTTAACGGGTTTTTCTTGTCATATTATAACTCTGTTTTTTCGTAGTTAGCACGACTGTTACACTCTGCCAATCCCTCATAAATAATGGACTATTCCGTTTTGAGTGTGAGGAGAAACAGAGACGTTGTTCGGTTTAAGTAGGAAAATAAGTGAAAAAGAAAATGAAAAAAAAAAAGAGAAAAAAGAAAGAAAAAGAAAGTGAGAAAAGAAACAGGGAAAAAGAGAGAGAGAAACAAGATATAAGAGGCAGCAACACTCTTATACGTTTAACGTCTGCTTTAGGGAAATAGAAAAACTTGTTAATTTCAAATGTTTCCGTTTGTACCCCCTTATTTCTTAAAATAATGATCTGCATTTACATTTATGATTCTTATTGAAATATTTTTCTAAGATTGTTAAGCTTATTTAACGTTAAAATAGGAAACATTCGACGAAGAATTCATAAACGTAGAATACGCAAAGCTTTCATTAACTTAGGAAAAACATTCAAAATAAGAAACCCGAGAAATTTTCACGGGTACTTCTAGTAACCATAAGCTACCAGCTACAGGTTACTGCAATGCTTCTGTAATATTGAAGCAGGGATCTGTCAGCGATGTCTGGTACAAGGCCAATTTACAAACATAGCTGACACTTCCCACAACTTAAGGGTTTATTGGAATCATCAGAAGGTTGAAGGTTGGAAGAATAAAATATTTCGTTTTGTATGTTAAAGTAAATTTTAATAACTAAACAGAATAACATCAAATTCTAGGAGTTAAATGTTCAAAGAAAAATAGTAGTAAGTAGCAGAATCTGTGTATGTAGAAAGATTAACAGGTCACTAATAAATAAAATCTGTGTTCCTTTCCCTTTTCATGGCTGGCGAGAAAGTGAAAAGGAAGGTGAAGCAATAAAGGAAATTGTACTTATTCAACGTTAGTTTTTAGGAGTCAGTTGAAGTATCTTGTCGTCGTCGTCGTCGTCGTCGTCGTCGTCGTCGTCGTCGTCGTCGTCGTCTTCTTTGTTGACTGCGAGAATGTTGAGGATGGAGAAGAAGAGGCAAAGGAAAGTAGCACGAGTGAAGAAGGAGAACGAATGTTTAACGGGATCTTATATGTCCTGATCAGACTTGAACTTACTTTTGTTAAACGTTATTGGTGTATAATATCGCGGCTTCCATCTCACTGACTGATTCGGCTTTCTTTCTTTTTATACCAAAAGACCTTTTAACATAGACTTGTTAACTTCTCTCTCAGTTTTTCAAATCGCTTCATTTCATTGGTTAGAAAATTAATTTAACATCTAATCGCGAAATCCGTCTTTATCTTTTTCTTTCGGTACGGGGTCAATCCTTTTTCTATTCGGCAAAATCAGGATTTCAAACGTTGTTGAACCTTTTTGTAAAAGTGAAGAAGAAAAGAGAGTTGCATTTAATTTCGTGTCTACTACAATGTCACATTAATTTGGCAAAAACGTTTCTTTTATACTCTTCACGACATTCCATGCAAACCGAGTAAAATGCTTTATTTACATTCTTCGGACTTCTGTCCTCTTTATTATTTATGTTTCAGAACGTTTCGGCTGTTATAAGCTACGAGCTTCTTCAGGTAATTGGAATTTCGAACTGAACTCTTTATTTCGATCGCTGGGGTAGATTTTTCTCATTCTCTCAACTAAGACAACCGAAAGTGACATGACTCATGGAATGAGAATAATAACTCGAAATAAAGGGTTCATTTCGAAATTCCTTACCCCCTGAAGTAGGTCGGAGTGTACAAAGGCTAAAACGTCGTGAATATGACAACAGTCTGAACAATGTAAATAATTACAATACCTCATTTCAGAAATACAGACAAATATTGAATAAAATGATTAAAAACTACCATTTTCAAAACATTTAGTTAAAAAAATTGTTATTTCGTTTTTTACGGTTTATCAGCCCTTTGAGGGTTATTTAACGCTTAAAAATATTTTGGATTGTATATTTTGAGAATAATAACCATTTTTACAGATGTTGTGAGTAGATATCCCAAGGGTATTCCACAAATGAATGTAACGAATTCGACTGGAATTCGAACTCGGTTCTCTGATTTCTCATTCCAAGCCGCTATCCATTACACCACCTGCATAACCCTGGAATTATAGAACGAGCCAACCCCCTTTCCAGCATCTTTAGCAAGGGATCGTATCAATGAGTTCCACTTGAGGTCTGGAATGAACATAAAACCCAGCAGATATTCAAAGCTGTGCGGATTATGTCAGTAGAAATGTCTGTATGGAGTAGCGTTTCTTATCAGGAATCTGAACGAGTAGAATTTATATTGTTGTTTTTCCTCGGAATTAATTACTTACTTAACTTTCACCTCGCTGTCACCAGGCTACAGTTCCTCTATTGTTTCCAGATAGCAAGCTCTGATACCAATAGAAGTAAGAGCTTTGGAACCAGATTAGGTGCAGCGGCATGAGAGGGAGGGCAAAGAGTAACCGAATCAAATGCTGAACAGGAAAAAGTGATTAATAGGAGTCAAGAGACGCCTGTAATGACAAGATGCCAAGAATTTTCCACGCTGAAAGCCGAGATGTTTAACGCTAAACATTGAGAGGGCTTCTGCCAGTGTCTTAGCTGACGTCTGTGAGTAAGAGACTGCCGATTTTTTTTTTTGTTCTTTGTTTGTTTGATAAATAAAAAGGCAGTAAAAATCATATTTATTCAATTCAATTAGGAGGCGACTAATTGGAGATTTTCCATAATGAAATAAACACCTAAAAATGAAGTCAATTATTCTTAGTAGTAGGCCTCCGTCGGTCAGAGTTGACCATGGTTAGCATCCTAGTAGCCTGCTTGGCTAGAGCATCGGCGTCTGTGACTGTAGAAACCGATGCTGGAGTAGCAGTCTTTGTTGCAGAGGCTGCATTTATGTTTTGTTTCTGGTCTGTCGGAGTTGTCATTTTGCTTATTAAAGTGCAGAGAATAAAAGAACAATCTAAGTCTATATTAACAGACAAGAAAACATGACACAAACTGTCACCATTTTTTAATTTAGCCCAACAATAAAGAAGTAATCCCGCAGGATTTTTTTTATAATCATTTCACCCCAAGAAAGGCAGGATCGCCACTGTGCGCGTCGATTTATAGCGAGAGAAAAAAAAAACAAGATACAGGGGATGTCGAAGGAAGATAAGAGATGGATTGGAATCAAGTAAATAGAAGATGGCGATTGACGTTGCATTTAAACTTTTAAAAATTGTAGCTATCAGGGAAGCAAGCAAACGGAATGGAGTTCCACGAACAGTAAGCAGGAGAAGAGAAACTGTTAGAGTAGAAGAGAAGGTTACATTGAACTATTTCGACGGTAAAAGGGTGAGATCTAGACACAAATCTTTTAGCACGAGTAAATATATGTTTTTATGGCAAATCAACCTCGGCGGGTCATTTATTGCCAACTAAATTTTTATTTATTTATTGCTGGTAATAACTTTTTCTTTCAACCATTTATTGTTGTTTTTATACAAGTTTTGTGTTTAGTAATACTTTTTCTTTTCAAGTATCAAGATTCATTTGGATTTGTTTTTAAGAGCGGGGTCCCCAAGTCCTACCCTGTTATTTAACCCATAACTGGAGGAAAGGGACGGATTAATACCTTTCCCAAGGGTACCAGTGCTTAAGTGAATGCAGGGTATTCAACTGAAATTCGAACTCAGCCCACCAATTTCTCTTTCTGAGTCGATATTCACTGCACAACGCACATCCGTATGGCACCTAACTGACTGACTGAATAGTTGAAAATATGATTAAGGCTTCTACTGGTCATAAATTGGGGGATCAGTTTTATATTGTTTTGAAGTATTAAACTGATCCCCCACTTATTACTACTTGATAATATAATACATCTCTTCCCCCTCTAGCTAAAAGTCTAATAATAGGACAGATTGGGTTCTATAGCCTTGGCTGGCAACCAGTCTACCGCAGAAAGCAATGGCAACATACTACGGGATAATTTTCTGTCGAGTCAGTCATGTCTCTTTAGAGACATGATCGCCCAAAGCGTGTATCACGTATATCATTTAACTGATAAATCTACCATTCGTCCGTGCATCAGAGTGATCATATCTCGAAAGAGACATGACTGACTGGGCAGAAGATTATCCTGCAGTAGGTTGTCATTGCTTTCTGCGGTAGAATGGTTGCTAACCAAGGCTATAGAACCCAACTTGTTCTATTATTTAACCCATAACTAGAAGGAAGAGACGGGTTAATACCTTTCCCAAGGGTATTTGCGCGTAAGTGAACGCCATGAATTCAACTGGAATTCGAATTCGACTACCCGATTTATCGCTCTGAGTCGATATCCACGACACGACAACGCACATTTAAATTTATAAATGAGCAAAATAGATTCTGACGAGAAAAACTTCTTGGCCTAACGCAGTGACCCAACTTTCCTGACAGTAGATGTGGAATATTATGCAGAATCAACAATATTATGCGACGTCTCAAGTTTAGTTACTTTCCAATCTGTTCTCTCAAACTATGGATTAATTAGTTGGACATGGATCAAGAAATCATTATTATCTCAAAAAGAAATTTTCACAATCTAAAAACATTTTATGGCTTTAAATGAGCAAAAGGTTGATAAACCATAAAAACAAATTAGACTTCAGTGAGTAGGCAATCATGATTCTCCACATATTCCGGCTGTTTATCATGAATTGCCAACACAACATGGGAAAGATATGCGATTTTCTAAGCTCATCTTAGATGTGGCACAAGGCCGAAAATATGGAGCACCCACTGAGGGACGAATTCACTATTCATTTGCAATGATTCTAACAAGAGAAGCTTGCTAACCATTACACCACCTCGATAGTAAAGATAGTGAGGTATTTTTTTAACTTGCCTATGGTTTTCAAGTTAGAGTAGTCTTTGTAATGTACTATCTGCCACTCAAGGCTAGACAATTCTGTCTACACTACTATTTAACTTAAACATAAAAAAACAAGAATTGAATTTGTACTTTACTCAAGAGAAATATTGCAAAATTGAATGCATGAGAGAAAGCACCGTCTGGAAGGTGTCATACTACATCGACTTCCTGCGCTAATAACCGTTACGCAACCCAATATCCAAAGTATAGTCTCTTTGTGACGATAAATATTCGCACTTATCGGAGTCAAAGCATCCAAGATGTTTTGCTTATCGGGCTGCTGTTTTGTAATGGATACGTGCATAAACCCACGCTAGACAGTTCGTCATTTCGTCAGCTGCATCCTCTCCTCTCGCAAGTCGGTCCAAGAAAAGTACATTCTTGGACATTTGTTATTTTATGCTGATTGGCACGAGTTGGAGACTTTGATTTTGAGCGCGGCCAACCGCAATGATTGGTGCATCGGCAGTGTTTTTGGTCAATAAAAACAGTCTGGGACATTGGCTGGTTGTGCAGTTGGGACCGTGGTGACGTGCATTGTTATAGAGGTTCGTATTAAGTTACGACTCTGTTTTTGTCTGGAAACTGGACGCTAGCTTTGATCCTATTAATAGAGCGAGCGGTGTAATTACCAGTATCTACCGAAACGTGGGAGGAATACACTGATTAACAACACTCTTATTATAACTATAGCATCATATCTTGATACTGATCAAGGCACATTTTGATTTACGCTCTGAATCTAGGTAGAAAATTGTGGAACATGCAGAGAAGCAGAATGATTGTATGTATCAGAATGTCATAAATACAAACAAACAGAATAATAGAATGTCTGCGCATCGCACAGATACTATACTCTGATCCTCGCTATAAAAGTGTAACGGTCATACATACAAACAAGCAGAATAATAGTATAGATCAAAAGTGCTGCACTTCTGATTCTAGATAAAAGAAGAAACCGTAAGCTTCGGATACAAAAACAAGCAAAATAATAGTATAAATCAGAAGAGCTGGAGATCGGACAGATACTACACTTTGATCCTGGCTAGAAAACCATAGCGGTCCAATATAAAAACAATCACAATAATAGTTTAGATTTCAGAAGAAAAATTCTAATTCTTTTCAGATCATAACTGCCAGAGATCAGACGATCCTACCCTCTGATCCGGGTTAGAAAAAAAATATGTATCGTTTGTATATAAGATGAGTAATATTATAAATAATTCCATTTAATGATCTATTTGAAGCTGCAACAATCAATTTAGATCACAGTCATTATACTTTTAGGGTCAGAAACCACTTCTGATGTATGTTCAGCTACTGAACCACCGTGGTATAAGAACGTAGGTTTCATGAAAAAATAACTGACATGTACAAACATGTTTTGTCATTAATCATTTATACAGCAGAAAACATTGTATTGAAATCTTCATTTTTTTTTTTATTACCATCAAGTAACTTTATCTGAGTTCGGTCATGCTTAATAAATTCCCAAATGTAAGTCTTCTTTCATGCTTATTTCCTACTTAACATACAATACTGGCGAGAGATAGAAATTTCAATTACTTTCCATGATGGGAATTAAAAAAATCTGAGCCCCGCTTCACGCTTAAAATATTCTTAATTTTTGATATAATCTGAGCTTTGTCATCATTAGAAGTTTTATTCTAATAAAAGAATTTGAGACTAACAACAGGATCAAAATATTCTTAACTTTTGGTCAAATCCAAGCCTTGACATGCTTAGAAGTTTCATTGTAATAAAACAAAATAAATCTGAGATTTGCTTCATACTTAAAACATTCTTAATTTTTTTGGTCTGATTTGAGCTTTGCCATTGTTAAAAGATTAACTTTCTAATAAAAGAATTTGAGTCTTGCCTCATGATTAAAAATGTTCTTAATTTTTAATATAATCTGAGCTTTGTCATCATTAAAAATGTTATTCTAATAAAGGAATTTGAGACTAACACCAGGATCAAAATATTCTGAACTTTTGGTTAAATCCAAACCTTGACAATAGAAGTTTCATTGTAATAAAATAAAAAAATCTGAGATTTGCTTCATACTTAAAATATTTTTCATTTTTTTTTTTTTTTTTTTTGGTCTGATTTGAGCTTTGCCATTGTTAAAAGTTTCATTCTAATAAAAGAATTTGAGTCTTACTTTATGATCAAAATATTCTTAATTGTTTATATAATCTGAGCTTTGTCATTATTAGAAGTTTTGCTACATGCTTAAAATAGTCTTCATTTTTGGTCTAATCTGAGTCATGATAAGTTTAGGAGATTCAGGTTAATAAAAAAAATTATTTTTTTGCTATGAAAAACTGAATGGCCGAAACATTTGGAACCATAATGGCTTCATCACAAGCAGGAAGTTATTCACAAAATGTACCTAATACACTCTGTAGAAAACACAATCGATGTAGCAATGTCTGCAACTGTCCAACTATTATGTATGAAAACTTAATATTTTTCCACTAAATTTCACACAATGGAGTCTTTAAAATCTGGGAGAATCTGTGAACTGGTTTAATTTCAAAGTATTGACATGTGTTTACATTCTTGGTTCAGTCGTAAACTAATACTGTATCATTTTGCACATCTGCAATTTTTATTTGAAATTCAGGTTTTGTCAGTTTAGAGCTCCTGCTATATATTTAGAGATACTTGATCAAATCCAAAGAAAAATCTGTAATGTTATTATTAAGTCAATTTCCAACCAACTTAACATAACTTCCCTGTACCTTTTTTAGAGTTTCACTGTAATTGTTCTGATGAACTTTCCTCTATAGTATCTGGACTTTATGAATTTAAACGTAGTACTAGAGGGTATGCATTGTGGAGCAATGGATATCGTCTCGGAACGAGAAATCGGGGAGCCGAGTTCGAATTCCAGCTGAATTCCTTGCATATACCATTGGGAAATGTATTAATCTGTCTCTTTCCTCCAGTTTTGGGTTAAATAACAGGATGGACTTGATTCTATAGCCTTGGCTGGCAACTAATCTACTGCAGAAAATAATGGCAACCTACTTCTTCTGCCCAGTTAGTCATGTCTCTTTCGAAGCATGATCCCCCAAAGCGTTTATCACGTATGGCACTTAACTGACTGACTGACTAGAGGGAGATGTGAGTTGTGTTGTAATGGATTTCTGCTCAGGATGAGAAAACGGAGAGCCAAGTTCTCACACCTTTGGCAACGATATAAATCCGTCGTTCCTCCCACCAGCTATGGTTTAAATAGCAGGACAAACTTGGATCTATAGCTTTGGTTGGCAATCATTTTACCGCAAAAAGAAATGGCAACCTACTGCAGGACGATTATTTCCTAGTCAGTCATATCTCGAAAGAGGGATGATTACCCAAGCGTTTATCACGTATGACAATTGACTCGATCAACGGCAAGGTCTCATCATATTACAGTCGAAATGGTTAGATGCAATAGTATGGTCTATGCTAATTTCTCCCATTATAGTTTTTTGTTTGTGAAACTCTCCCTCGGCTTCTTGCTACCAGTCAAATTTGATTTTTGAAAATTCAAATGTGATCTCAATTGTAATCTTCTGTCTTCTTAATTTTTTTTTTTATAATCATATCGCCCCAAACAAGGTAGTCTACTGTCACTGGTGTGCAGGGGGTTACATACGAGGAAAGTGATGAGAAAGAATGACAGGTTATAGCGGGTATCAGAAAGGGGGTAAGAGAAGGATGAGAAGATTGATGAGAGTGGAGCGGATGAAAAAAAAAGGACGAGAGAGAGAGAGAGAGGATGCAGATTAGTGAGATAGGAGATAACTATTGACTTTACATTTAAATTCTTGGAGATTGTAGCTGTCGGGGAAGCAAGTAAACGGAAGGGAATTCCACAGGCGGGAAGTGCGAGAAAAGAAGCTGATGGAGTAGAATTTGCGTTTACAATTTATTGGTTTCACAGTAAAAGAGTGGGACCTAGTTGCTAATCTTGTGGCTTGAGTAAATTCATATATAGGGGACACCAAAGAGCTAAGTTCATCAGAGAAGAAACTTATGCTTTTAGTGTACTCTCTCTCTCTCTCTCTCCCTCTCCCTCTCTCTCTTTCTCTCTCTCTCCTTAATAGTATATTTTTCTTATACCCTCTAACTCACTAACTTACATCTTAGTGGTCTCATTGCTTTGCTTGTGGTAAAAAAGGGTGTAGTTGTTTTATGAGAACCCCTTCTATTGCCATTAGTTGTCAAGGAGACCCTTGCTGTTAGTATTTGCTAGCAAGTTAATCACTATTATTAGAGCTTAATCCTCGCTGGGGGTTTCATGCATGTGACCTTTTATCCAAACAAAACTAAACTTTGAAAACGTTTTTACCCTGGGGCATTCTACCCGAGTTAGGATAACTGATCATTAATTATGAAGAGTGATATTGATACTAAGTCCCACATTACTGTATCTCATTATTATATACTCACCTGGCACATTTTTGTGTCGGTTGGGGACCAAAAATCATCACCCAGTTGCGTCTCTCTCCTCGAAGACTGGATGCAGCTCAGTTGTAGCTCCGTCCAAGGACAGATATGCATCTGAGAAAAATTATACTTTGCAGATGCCCGGTCTCGGGGAACAGTGTCCCGAGGAAGCGCCACGCCATTGCACCAGAGAGGTGGACCAGATGCTCGTCACCGGGGCCAGCGCAACCGACTGTTGCGGAGACTGGGAAATTTTTGTTCCTTCGCCCGCTCGTACGCGTCGGGGCTCCCCACGTTAAAACCCCACATTGTGCCACATCTCGGTCCAGTGGGAGAGTAGGGTAAATAAATACTGTGTCTCATTATCAGACTAGGCTTGCTATATAAACTTAGTCCATGTATTTTTTTTGTTGTTTTTAAGAAAGAAAAACAATGCCTGACTTTCATAAAAATCTATGCCAGTCATAGGCAAAATGTGTCTCGCATTCCACATTCCTGAATGGCATGCTTAAGTTCATAAGGAAAATAACATCTCTTAAAATTGTCTTTTGTTTCATTCTCACTTGTTCACACATACATTCTTTCATACATAACCGCATGAATAATGATTAAGTAAAATGTTTCTTGAATTTCATAAACTTTCAGTGAAAGTAACGTTTTCATCAATTTAAACCATTGGTAATTTTCTCTAAGGAAGATTATACGTGCAAACATAATTTGCTTTTAAAACAGAAAACATTTATAATAATTTTTCGCTTAAAGAAGAAAAAGGCTTGCATTTTCAAATGAATTAGTCCTGACCTGGCATCTCAGCTTCAGTCAATTTCCAAACCCCGTAACATAACTTCTCTGTACCTTTTCTATAAACAGTTTCGCGGTAATTGTTGTGATGAACTTTCCCCTATAAAATCTGGACTTTAGGAATTTAAACGCAGTACTAGAAGGTGTGCATTGTGATGCAGTGGATATCGTCTCGGAACGAGAAATCGGGAAACCGAGTTCGAATTCCAGTTGAATTCCTTGCATTCACTTACTTGCAAATAACCTTGGGAATAGTATTAATCCGTCTTTTAGCTCCAGTTATGAGTTAAATAATAGGACAGATTGGGTTCTATAGCCTTGACTGGCAACCAGTCTACCGCAGAAAGCAATGGCAACCTACTGCGGAATAATCCTCTGCCCAGTCAGTCATGTCTCTTTCGAAACATGATCGCCCAAGCGTGTATCACGTATGGCACTTAACTGACTGACTGACTAAAGGGAGATGTGAGTTGTGTTGTAATGGATATCGGCTCGGGATGAGGAAACGGAGAGTCAAGTTCTCGCACAAATACCTTTGGCAACGATATAAATCCGTCGTTCCTCCCACCAGCTATGGTTTAAATAGCAGGACAGACTTGGAACTATAGCAACCATTCTACCGCAGAAAGAAATGGTCACCTACTGTGGGACAATCCTCTTCCTAGTCAGTCATATCTCGAAAGTCTTCATCATCACGGATGACGGTGATTCACCACCGTCATCTGTGATGAGGGAGACTTCAGTTTTTTTATTATAAAAATATCTTTCAGTATGTGTCTATACTTCTTAGATGAGGTAATATCTACACTGTTTAGATTATTCGGACTATTGTCTTCATCTTTACTGTCATGTTTACGACGTTTCGGCCGTTGTACGCTCTAGCCATTTTTAGGTGATAGGAATATCGAAACGAAACCTTTATAACGATCGCTGGGGTATATCATTCTCAATCCATGTGAGATGCAACTTCTAGTAGTCACGAGTTATCTCCCTTAAACTTAAGTTATTTGTTCACCTCTGCAGTAGCCAGATATTAAACTCACAACTCTAGAACTAACCAACGTCCATATCCACTAGGACATGTGTCCTCAAAAAATAAAGGGTTCGGTTCGAAATTCCTAACACCTGAAGAAGGCCGGTGCGTACAACGACCGAAACGTCGTAAATATGGAAAGAAAGATGAGGATAATAGTCCGAATAAAATAAATACAGAAAAATATTTCCCCCAAAGAAAAAAAAATCAAATTGTCCTCTCATTTCTAAAGTATATGCTTACGCATATGGTCTTCTGTAGTGAATATGGCTAAGGTACGTATTACGATAAATTACCTTGAACCTTTTTAGTAGTGCAGCCCGCTTTGTGGTAACCCATAATTTAGGTAGGTCGCCAGAAATTAATGGGTCACCATTAATTTATGTGTCACCATAAATTAAATTAACGGGTCACCATTAATGGCCAACCATTAAATTAATGGGTCACCATTAATTTATGTGTCACCATAAATTAAATTAACGGGTCACCATTAATGGCCAACCATTAAATTAATGGGTCACCATTAATTTATGTGTCACCATAAATTAAATTAACAGGTCACCATTAATGGCCAACCATTAAATAAATGGATCATCATTAATTTATGGTTCAACATAATTAATTAATTATAATTAATTAAACTATGGTGACCCAGAATTTAACAAATTTTCGTGTCTAAATTATGGTGACCTATAATTTAGGCACGAAACAAGTTTAAAAAAATATAGAATAACGCTTCCCCCAATTTAAAGGTACCGTACATAGAATACTGTTGTCATATCTGGCCAGGCGTCCCTACCGTTCATCTCAGTGTTCTCAACAGGCTCTAAAGGAGGATCTGCAATGGGATAGGTACCGACCTGGCAGCTCGACTCCAGCCACTTTCTCACTGGCGAGATGTGGCTTTTCTCTGTCTCTTCTATAGATATTTTCATGGCTTCTGCTCCGACGAACTTAGGTCACTAGTGCTCCCTCCTCAAGAATTTACTCAGACCGGCAACAAGGTCCCACCGTTTTACAGTTAAATCTACCAAATGCAGCCGACAATTCTACTCCATCAGCTTTTTTTCTTGCACTTCTCGCCTGTCGAACTCCTTTCCGTATACTTGTTTTTCTGACGGCTACAACTTCCAGGAATTTAAATGCAATGTCAATTCCCATCTCTTATCCACTTGACTCCAGTTCTTTTCTCCATCACCCCGTGTATCTTGTTCTTTTTTTTTTCTTTACTTTCGCAACTGTCTTTACACCTGTTTTTCCATCATTCTCTTGCTCTTTCTCTGACACCCCCTGTAACTGGTCCGTATTTCCCTTCACTCTCCTCCTGTTTAAACTTTTATTCTTATGTAGCCTCCTGTGCATCAGTGGCAGTACCGCTTTGCTTGGGGCGAAACGATTAAAAAAAAGCAAAAAAAAAGAGTAATATAATTCGAGACAGCAAGCCAATGTCTTTGTCCTTCCTCTTTTTGACCATATTCCGACTTTTATTCTTACATTTTCACTTCTGGTCTTGTAATGTGGAAATAGACATTTTCTAAAGAAGTAATCAATTTTGTTATTTATTAACCCAGCAGAGTTAACCATTTAAAACGTTATTTTTATTGGATACTCGTGTTTAAGTCGTTATAGAGTTTGGAAAGAACAGAGGAGATTTCGGGGGAGCATCTCTTCAGCACAATGATTGGGATTCCGTCGTCTCCGCTCGCTTTATGGGGGTTAAGCTTTGAAATTATTTTAGAGACCACCGAGGTATGTGAGTCAGTTGGGCTTCGATTCGGGGTGGGAAGTCGGGTACGGAAACTCCAGACGTGTCCAGTGTCGAGTTGGTGGATAATCTGCGAGCGAAGGACCTCGAATTCGTTGATTTGAGGGGTTTGAGGGTTTGCTATTGTTTAGTACGCTTTTGCAGAACCTCCAGTAGTCTTTGGAACCAAACATATGGGACGCCATGCGCGGCTTTATTCTGGATGCAAACAGCAACTTGGCTTCTTCACGTATCCTCTTGCACTCATTGCGAGTAGTGGCAAAGAGGCGCCTGTTATAGTCCGACGAGTGACTCCGATAAAGCCGAGGAAGAATCACGGGAACGAGTTTGGTTTAAGTCTCAACTTCCTGGCTGGGATGAAAGCATCGATGCCAACCTTAACCCAAGAAGAGACCTCAGTCACACAGTCCTCAACGCGGAGACTAAAGACATTGTTCCAGGGGACATCGCAGAGAAAATTGCGGAATGCGTCCCAATTGGATCTTTGGTAGCAGTAGGATATTCTGCTAGTCTGAGGTTCTTGGGTGGAGTGGGAATGTAAGGAGATGTTAACGGAAACTATCGCATGGTCAGAGTTTCCGAGGGGGCTGAGTTGCTTGGCATTGCAAGAGTCAGGGATGGAGATAAAACAGAGATCTAGCAGTGAGTCAGGTCTGTTAAGGTTATTAGAGAAACGAGTGGGGAACTCCACCACTTGCGTAAGGGACTGAGTGATTGAGAAATCTATGGTGTGGACACCAGCAAGATCAGTAGCAGAGTTTGGCGACTTTAACACCCATCACGCCAAGTGGCTGGGCGTTAAAGTCGCCAAACACAAATATATGGGCAGATGGATGAGAGGAAATGGCCTTGTCAATATTATTAGAGATGCTGTCAAGAATAGAACAGTCGGGAGTTGAATAGAAGTGGTAGAGGAAGAAGAGATAGCTAACTGAGCTAAGTAGGGACAGACGAAAACACATATAAAAATGATCAGGAGATTCAAGAGATATCACCCTAGCTAGAAGGTGTTCACTGATGTAGACACCAAGCTAATGCATGTGGACACTGAAGACCTTCCTGAAGAGGAGAAGGTAACCAGGGACGTAGAATTCAGAAGATGGGATGGAAGGATCAACGTTAGTTTCGTAGAGAGCCAGGATGTACGGTGAGTTGACCTGGAGAAAGAATTCGACACTGTAAAAGTTGGTGCGTATACCTCAAATGTTAGTAAAAGAGATGTTGATGGGTTTGGGTGTTTTTAGGTTAGCTGGTTTAAATTTGCTATTATGTTGGTGTGTATTCATGAAAATTTTATTAGGAGAGAGGCTTAGAGTAGAGTCAGTTGGTCGCTGTGAGCAGCATGTGTGGGGGAGAAACTGGCACTGACTGCGGCATAATGTGGTCTCAGGGTGAATAGACACTACATGTAACCCCGATATTATTCAACTGTTGATTAGAGCAGCCTCTCATGACGCTACGCACGAGTTCGGGCTCCTAACTACCAGTCGGAAGCTTGCGACAGCACTACGACTAGAAGGGGACTAGAGGAAATAAACCGGAGACCCCTTCCTAAACAGGAGACAAGGCGTGCGCCTCTATTCCTGCCCAAAAGAAGAGGGAGAAGTATGAACCAGGCGATAGTAGGGTCTATCTACTTCAATTGTGTGTGTATATATATATATATATATATATATATATATAGGAAAATATGTCATTCAGCAAGATTCGAACTTGCGACCCCATTACAACACAGGGGAAGTCCTCGATTGATCTTCGTTTAGGCTGTGAAATCATTCGTGGTTGAGTGGTCTAAGACATAACAGATCAATTGATGGCTTCCCCTATTTGTTTAGTAGGATTGGACCTTTTTTTCTAGCAAATCCAACTGTTCTTTCTTTACTGTAAATCTGCTCTCTTATTATTTTCTGTTTTTTATTCTTTGTTTATATTTACAACTAGTTAATCACTTGAGACTGTATTTTATTTTCAGTTTTTACTATACTGGTTCATTTTCTTTTATACTATTTACATTATTTGAACTGTTGTCCTCGTCTTTGTTGCCACTGGTACGACGTTTCGATACGCTCCGGCCTTCTTCAGGTGTTTGGAATTTCGAACCGAACCCTTTATTACGATCACTGGGGTATACCATACTCATTCGTTGCGCGAAGCCTCTTTTGATAGTCATGAGTTATCTCCCTCGAACCGGATTCTCTAAGTTACTTGTTCCTTACTGCTGTAAACTGGTATTGAACTCACAACTCTTTTGGTGAAGTCACTGGAATTAACCAACGTATTTATCGATGTGTCCTTAAAAACAGCTGAATTTCTGGAACTTATAGACCTAATATTTAGTAATTATTTTTTTAGCAAAGTTCATATTGCAATTTTTTATGTATTTTTTTCTTTTATGTTTGTAATTCTTTATTTCTTTTCCTTTTGGTTTTTTTTTTTTTTTTTTTGGTTTTTTGGTTTTTTTTGTCTTTATGATTATTTTTGTGAATCATTTTCCTTATTTTTGTATATTTTTCATTGTGAATCTTTAATTATTTTTACTTTCTTTTTTTGATTGCTAATTATTTATGACTAATTATATACTATATAGACCCTTTTTCTTTTTACAATTTTATTTGTATTTCTTCTTTAGTTTGGTTATTTTTAATTTTGTTATTGTGTTTGGATGTGCGTTGTGGTGCAGTGGATATCGACTCGGAACAACAAATCGGGGAGCAGAGTTCGAATTCCATGCATTCACTTATGCACAAATACCCTTGGGAAAGGTATTAATCCGTTTTTTCCCTCCAGTTATGGGTTAAATAACAGGACAGATTGGGTTCTAACCTTAACTGGTAACCAGTCTACCATAGAAAGCAATAGCAATCTACTGCAGGATATACCTCCGCCCAGTCCGTCATGTCTCTTTCGAAACATGATCGCCAAAGCATGTATCATTTATGGCACTCAACTGACTGTTTTTATTATTGTGTGTATATATGTCCTCTTATAATTATATAGCTGTGTGTGCTTCTTTTGCGCATGATTATATCTATTCTCTTGAATATTTTTTCCTTAAAGAATTGTTGCGAATGTGTGTTTGTTGTATATGTTCCTTATTTTATGACATTTCCAGTAACTGTTATTTCAATGTTTAACTGCATACAACTCTACATTTTACCTAAACTTATTTCCTCTCTGGGCGAATTTTATTTTGAATATTGGGAGTTAAATATAACATTTTTTTTTCTGTTTGACAAAGCAGTGTGCAATTTTTACAATTGCCGAAATAAATTCTGGATTATTAAATGTTTAAGCATGCAGTGAGTATTCTTCTCTATATTTCATAAAATCCATTGAGCTCTCAATTTTTATCTATTTAATATTTTTTGCTACCTGTTGAGACATTGATTCTTTCAATGTCAAAACAAAATGTAGAATTTTGTAGAGTTTTGAAGTATAATTAATAATATATATATATATATATAAAACTTCATATATACATTATATATACACATATATGCATTATATATAAATACATTATATTCATATATACATTATATATACACATAAATATATATATATATACACATATGCATTATATATACACATATATATATACACATATGCATTATATATACACATATATATACACATATGCATTATATATACACATATATATATATACACATATGCATTATATATACACATATATATATATACACATATGCATTATATATACACATATATATACACATATGCATTATATATACACATATATATATATACACATATACATTATATATACACATATATTATATATACACATATGCATTATATATACACATATATATACAAATACACATTATATATACACATATATATACACATATACATTATATATACATATATATATATACACATACACACATATACATTATATATACATATATACATATACACACATATACATTATATATACATATATATAAACATATACATTATATATACATATACACACATATTCATTATATATACATATATATATATACACATATACATTATATATACATATATATATATACACAGATATACATTATATATACATATATATATATACACATATACATTATATATACACATATATATATATACACATATACATTATATATACACATATATATATACACATATACATTTATTATATATACACATATATATATACACATATACATTTATTATATATACACATATATATATACACATATACATTTATTATATATACACATATATATATACACATATACATTTATTTATTATATACACATAAATGAATATATTAAATATACACATAAATGTATATATACATAAATATATGCATTATATATACACATAAATATATATATACATAAATATATGCATTATATATACACATAAATATATATATACATAAATATATGTATTATATATACACATAAATATATATATACATAAATATATGTATTATATATACACATAAATATATATATACATAAATATATATATATACATTATATATACACATAAATATATATATACATAAATGTATATATATACATTATATATACACATAAATATATATATACATAAATGTATATATATACATTATATATACACATAAATATATATATATATAAATGTATATATATACATTATATATACACATAAATATATATATATATAAATGTATATATATACATTATATATACACATAAATATATATATATATAAATGTATATATATACATTATATATACACATAAATATATATATACATAAATGTATATATATATATTATATATACACATAAATATATATATATACACACATATACATTATACAAATATATATATATATATATACACACACATATACATTATACATACACACATATATATATATACACACACATATACATACACATATATATATATGTACACATATACATTATACATACACATAAATATATATATACACATATACATTATACATACACATAAATATATATATATATATACACATATACGTTATATATACACATAAATATATATATATACATAAATATACATTATATATACATTATAAATATATAAATATATACATATAAATATATATATATACACATAAATATATATACATATTATATGTACACATTAATATATATATATATTATATATACACATAAATATATATATATATATATATTATATATACACATAAATATAAATATATATATATAGACACATATACATTATATATACACAAATATATATATATATGTATATATATACACATATACATTATATATACACAAATTTATATATCTATGTATATATATACACATATACATTATATATACACAAATTTATATATATGTATATATATACACATATACATTATATATACACAAATTTATATATATGCATATATATACACATATACATTATATATACACAAATATATATATCTATGTCTATATATACACATATACATTATATACAAATATATATATATGTCTATATATACACATATACATTATATATATACAAATATATATATATGTATATATATACACATGTACATTATATATACACATAAATATATATATATCATATACACACACATAAATATATATATCATATATACACATAAATATATATATATATCATATATACACATAAATATATATATATATCATACATACACATAAACATATATATATCATATATACATATAAATATATATATATCATATATACATATAAATATATATATATCATATATACACATAAATATATATGTATATTATATATACGCATAAATATATATATATTATATATACGCATAAATATATATATATTATATATACGGATAAATATATATATATATTATATATACACATAAATATATTTATATATGTATATATATATACGCATACATTATATATACATATAAATATATATATATATTATATATACACACGCATATACATTATATATACACAAAAATGTATATATATATATGTACACATAAATATATATATATATGTACACATAAATATATATATATATGTACACATAAATGTATATATATATACGCATATAAATTATATATACACATAAATATATATATATATTATATATACGCATATATATTATATATACACATAAATATATATATTATATATACACATATATATTATATATACACATAAATATATATATTATATATACACATATATATATATTATATACACATATATATATATATATTATATACATATATATATAGATTATATATACACATATATATACATTATATATAAACATGTATATATATTATATACACATATATATACAATATATATACACATGTATATTATATACACATATATATACAATATATATAAACATATATATATATATATTATATATACACATATATATATATATTATATATACACATATATATATACACATATATATATACATATACATATATACACAAATATATATATATATGTATACATATACATTATGTACACAATTATATATATATATGTATATATATATATACATTATATATACACATAAATATATGTATATGTATATTATGCTATACACAAAAATATATATATATGTATATTATACACATAAATATATATATATATGTATATTATACACATAAATATATATATATATGTATATTATACACATAAATATATATATATATATTATACACATAAATATATATATATGTATATTATACAAATAAATATATATATATATGTATATTATACACATAAATATATATATATGTATATTATATATACACATATACATATATACACATAAATATATATATATATATGTATATATACACATATACATTATATATACACAAATATATATATCTATGTATATATATACACATATACATTATCTACACAAAAATATATATCTATGTATATATATACACATATACATTATATATACACAAATTTATATATCTATGTATATATATACACATATACATTATATATACACAAATTTATATATATGTATATATATACACATATACATTATATATACACAAATATATATATCTATGTCTACATATACACATATACATTATATATACACAAATATATATATCTATGTCTATATATACACATATACATTATATACAAATATATATGTATATATATACACATATACATTATATATAAACAAATATATATATATGTATATATATATACACATATACATTATATATACACATAAATATATATATATATCATATACACACACATAAATATATATATCATTTATACACATAACTATATATATATATCATATATACACATAAATATATATATATATCATACATACACATAAATATATATATATATCATATATACACATAAATATATATGTATATTATATATACGCATAAATATATATATATATTATATATACGCATAAATATATATATATTATATATACACATAAATATGTTTATATATGTATATATATATATACGCATATACATTATATATACATATAAATATATATATATATTATATATACACACGCATATAAATTATATATACACAAAAATGTATATATATATATGTACACATAAATATATATATATATATGTACACATAAATAAATATATATATACGTATATAAATTATATATACACATAAATATATATATATATTATATATACGCATATATATTATATATACACATAAATATATATATTATAGATACGCATATATATTATATATACACATAAATATATATATTATATATACACATATATATATATTATATATACATATATATATATATTATATACACATATATATACATTATATATACACATATATATATATTATATACACATATATATACAATATATATAAACATATATATATATATTATATATACACGTATATATATATATTATATATACACGTATATATATACACATATATATATACATATACATATATACACAAATATATATATATATGTATATATATACATATACATTATATGTACACAATTATATATATATATGTATATATATACATATACATTATATATACACATAAATATATATATATGTATATATATACATATATATATATTTATGTGTATATATAATGTATATGTATATATATACATATATATATATAATTGTGTACATATAATGCATATGTATATATATACATATATATATATATTTGTGTATATATGTATATGTATATATATATACATATACATTATATATACACATAAATATATATATACGTATATTATATATACACAAAAATATATATATATGTATATTATACACATAAATATATATATATATGTATATTATACACATAAATATATATATATATGTATATTATACACATAAATATATATATATGTATATTATACACATAAATATATATATATGTATATTATACACATAAATATATATATATGTATATTATATATACACATATACATATATACACATAAATATATATATATATGTATATATACACATATACATATATACACATAAATAGATATATATATGTATATATACACATATACATATATACACATAAATATATATATATATGTATATATACACATATACATTATATATACACATAAATATATATATATATGTATGTATGTATACACATATACATTATATATACACATAAATATATATATATGTATATATGCACATATACATTATATATAAACATAAATATATATATATATGTACATATACACATATACATTATATATACCCAAATATATATATCTTTGTATATACACATATACATTATATATACCCATATATATATATATATATATATATATACATTATATATACCCAAATATATATATATATATATACATTATATACACCCAAAGATATATATATATATATACATTATATATACCCAAATATATATATATATATATACATTATATATACCCAAATATATATATATATATATACACATTATATATACCCAAATATATATATATATATATACACATAAATATATATACACATATACATTATATATACACATAAATATATATACACATATACATTATATATACACATAAATATATATACACATATACATTATATATACACATAAATATATATATACACATATACATTATATATACACATAAATATATATATAAACATATACATTATATATACACATAAATATATATATACACATATACATTATATATACACATAAATATATATATACACATATACATTAAATATAAACATAAATATATATATACACATATACATTATATATACATATAAATATATATATACGCATATACATTATATATACACATAAATATATATATACGCATATACATATATATACACATAAATATATACACATATACATTATATATACACATAAATATATATATATATTATATATACACATAATGTATATTAAATATACACATAATATATATATATTATATATACACATAATATATATATGTATTATATATACACATAATATATATATATTATATATACACATAAATATATATTATATACACACAAAAATATATATGTATTATATATACACATAATATATATATATTATATATACACATAAATATATATATTATATATACACAAAAATATATATATATTATATATACACATAATATATATATATATTATATATACACATAATATATATATTATATATACACATAATATATATATATATTATATATACACATAATATATATATATATATACACATATATATATATATATATATTATATATAACATAAATATATTATATATACACAAAAATATATATATATTATATATACACAAAAATATATATATATTATATATACACATATATATATATATATATTATATATACACATATATATTATATATACAAATAAATATATGTAAATATATATATTATATATACACATAAATATATATAAATATATATATATTATATATACACATATACATTATACATTATACATATATATATATATATATATGTATACACATATACATTATATATACACAAATATATATATATATATATGTATACACATATACATTATATATACACAAATATATATATATATGTATACACATATACATTATATATACACAAATATATATATATGTATACATATACATTATATATACACAAATATATATATATACACAAATATATATATATATATACACATATACATTATATACACACAAATATATATATATACACAAATATATATATATATGTATACACATATACATTATATACACACAAATATATATATATGCATACACATATACATTATATACACACAAATATATATATATGCATATATATACACATATACATTATATATACACAAATACATATATATGTATATATATATATACACATATACATTATATATACACAAATACATATATATGTATATATATATATACACATATACATTATATATACACAAATACATATATATGTATATATATATATACACATATACATTATATATACACAAATACATATATATGTATATATATATATACACATATACATTATATATACACAAATACATATATATGTATATATATATACACATATATATACACAAATACATATATATATATGTATATATATACACATATACATTATATATACACAAATATATATATATGTATATATATATATATATACACATATACATTATATATACACAAATACATATTTATATATGTATATATATATATACACATATGCATTATATATACACAAATACATATATATATGTATATATATATATATACACATTACATTATATTATACACATATACGTTATATATACACATGTATATATATGTATATATATGTATATATATGTACACATATACATTATATATACACATAAATATATACATATATGTATATATATATATACACATACATTATATATACACATAAATATATATATATATGTATATATTTATACACATATATATATATGTGTATATATAATGTATGTATATATATATACACATAAATATATATATATGTATATATATATACACATATACATTATAAATACACATATATATATATGTATATATATAAACATATACATTATATATACACACATATATATAGCCATAAATATATATGTATATATATACACATATACATTATATATACCCATATATATATATATATATATATATACCCATTATATATACCCATAAAATATATATATATATGTACATTATATATACCCATAAATATATATATATATGTATATACTCATATACATTATATATACCCAAATAAATATATATATATATATATGTATATACACATATACATTATATATACCCATTAATATATATATATGTATATACACATATACATTATATATACCCATAAATATGTATATATATATGTATATACACACATATACATTATATATGCCCATAAATATATATATATATATGTATATACACATATACGTTATATATACCCATAAATATGTATATATATATATATGTATATACACACATATACATTATATATGCCCATAAATATATATATATATATGTATATACACATATACATTATATATACCCATAAATAAATATATATATACACATATACATTATATATACCCATAAATATATATATATATATATGTATATACACATATACTTTATATATACCCATAAATATATATATATACACATATACATTATATATACCCATAAATATATATATATATGTATATACACATATACATTATATATACGCAAATAAATATATATATATATATATATGTATATGTATGTACACATATACACACGTATATATACCCATAAATATATATATATATATATGTATATACACACATATACGTATATATACCCATAAATATATATATATATATGTATATACACATATATACATTTTCTATTTATAAATATATATATATATACACACATATACATATATATATATATATATATATATATACACATATACATTATATATACCCATATATATATATATATATACACATATACATTATATATATATATATATATATATACACATATACATTATATATATATATATATATATATACACACATATACATTATATATACATAAATATATATATATATATGTGTATATACATATATACATTATATATACCCATAAATATATATATATATATGTATATACACATATATATAATATATATACATAAATATATATATATATATATATGTATATACACATATACATTATATATATATATATATATATATATATATATATATATACACATATACATTATATATACTTACATAAATATATATATATATATATACACATATACTTTATATATACCCATAAATATATATATATATTTATGTATATACACATATACATTATATATACCCATATATATATATATATATATGTATATACACATATACGTATATATGCCCATAAATATATATATATATATATATGTATATACACATATACATTATATATATAAATATATATATATACGTATATACACATATACATTATATATACCCATAAATATATATATATATACATACATACACATATACGTATATACACCCATAAATATATATATACATATACATTATATATACCCATAAATATATATATATATGTATATACACATATACATTATATATACCCATAAATATATATTTATATATACACATATACATTATATATACCCATAAATATATATATAT
>JBBBDQ010001215.1:1427500-1462500 GCA_037127315.1 Ascarosepion bandense
GGAAATATTCTTTAATGTTTAAAAAGAAACTTTTTTTATGACAATATTTATTGCATTTAACATTTGCGAAAAGAGAAGGAAAGAGATAAAGAGATAGAAAAAGAAAAAGAAAGAAAAAAGAAAAAAGATGATTTTCTAAGCACAGCTTAGATGTTGCACAAGGCCGAAAAATGGGGCACCTAGTGAGGATCAAATACACTACTCACTTGTAATGATTCTAGCGAGATAAGCTTGATAACCATTACACCATGTTGAGGTGCCCAAAAGATTTTCTATGATGTGGCACAAAGCTGAGACACCCAGTGAGACAAACAATGAGGATCGAACTCAGTACGCAATTGTATTGATTCTCATGCTAATCATTACATTACATTGAGGAATCCAAAGAATAAAGAAAGAGAGAGCAAAAAAAGAGGAAAGAAAAAGATAAAAAGAAGAAGGAAAAAGAAAAAAGGGAAACAAGAAAATGGAAAGAAAAATAAAAAAGAATGAAAAGGTAAAAGAAGAGAAAAAACAGAAATAAGAAAAAGGGAAAAAAACGGGGAAGAGAAAAGAAAGAAAAATGAGAAAGAAAAGAAAAAGAAGCAAGAAAAGGGGAAAAAGAAAAGGGAAGTAAAAGGAAAGAAACAAGGGAAAAATAAACAAGAAAAGGAAAGAAAAAAGAAAGAACAATAAAAAGGGGAAAAAAGAAACAAGAAAAAGAGAAAGAAAAAAGAGGCAAGAGAAAAAGAATAAATGAGAAAAAAATGAGAAAGGAAAGAAAAAAGGGAAAAGAAAGAGGGGGGAAAAAAGCCAGAAATTTTTATTTCTTTTTAAACAAACTCAAAATGTTTTAACTTTTTCTGTCCAATCTTTTTCCTTTTTCAATTTCAGAAAAAGAAAAGACAAGAAGACTGCCAGGTTTTTAAAATCTCATATTAAAATTGTACTTTCTGTACAAATTAACTTTTCAATGTCATGAATAACAAATATGCAAAACAAATATTAAAAACAAAAACAAATTAACACTTAAGTTAGAATCATCTTCAGAATCGTCACCCACCACCACTAACAGATTTTAAAAGAGACTGACAAAAAACTATCTCAGATAAATTTTAATATTTTATTCCAAAGACAATTCAATAGTTTCCCCCCTCTTCGTGACCTTAACAAAGACAACAAATTTCATCAAGAGCGTCAACAAAAGTAAGAAGCAATCTGAAAATATGAAACATTAGAAAATTAACTTTTTGAAAAAAATTCACAAAAAAATAATGAGTAGAGACCATTCTAGAATTTTAAAGTTAGGCTCTTAAATCTTTGATGCCTACCATCCTGTTTCAGTTTTGTGCTTATTGGGCGGGGGGCATGAATAGATTATAGGCAGGAAGCCTATAATAATTACCAGATTTTGATTTTTAGGAGCCTATAATTTATAATTAAACCTATAATTAATACTGAATTTTTGTTTTTAATTTTATACCAGATTTTGCAGTGGGCATTAACGAATTAATGGAAGAGGAAGAAAATGAAAGAAAGAGAGGAATGACAATAAGAAAAAGAGAGGGGAAAGAAGAAAAGAGAAAATGATGGAGACAGGTAGTGGGGAAGGAGATGAGCAGAGAGAAGTAAGGAACCAAAAAAGAGAGGAAGGGAAAGAGAGAGGAGGAGGAGGAGGAAAGAGAGAGAGAGAAAAGGATGGAGAGAGAATGAGAGCGAAGGTAAAGGAAGAAGAAAACAAGAGAGGGGAGCAAGAAAAGGAAAGAAATGAGAGCGGGAAGTAAGAAAGAGAAAGTAGGGGAAGAGAGGGGGAAATAAAAAAGAAAGACAGAAGGGGGGAGAAGGGAGAAAAACAAGAAAAGGATAGAGAGGTGAGGGGAAATGAAAGAGGAGAAAAAGAGAATCAGAGAGGAGAGCAGGAAGGGAGAAATAAAGGGGAGCAGGAGAAGGTAAAAAAAAACAAAGAAAGAGAGGGGACCAGAGAAGGTGGAGGAAGAGATGTGAAAAGAAAACAAGGAAAGAGGGAGAAAAGAGGAAAGAGAGGGGACCAGAGAGAAAACAAAGAAAGAGAAGGGACAGGGTGAGGGAGAAAACAAGGAAAGACGAGGGACATGAAAAAAGGAGAGCAAGAAGAAAATGTGGAATGGTAGGGCGATCGGTTTTGCTTTGTCTTTTACTCAACCAACGAGATCTCTGTTCTCTGAGAGAAGTCAGTTTTCAACCCATTTCAACAATAACTAGCCTGGCGCCAAATAAACGTCTACAGCTGAAGGCAGTGATCGCATTTAGCGGATTATGGAACTAAGTCCACTACAGCTAAGCTCACACACACATGCACACAGAACCTATACTTTTTTAATTAATCAACTACAGAGTGAGTCATAGGTTGTACATCAAACATAAAATACTTCCATCTTGAAATAACACTTTCCTTTTTCCAGCACGCTCTTCTTCCGACTGCTATCAGTTAAGCACAATATATGATACATGCTTGGGGAAAAGAGACATGACTGACTGGACAGAAGATTTTTCCAAAGTAAGTTGCCATTACTTTCTGTAATAGAGTGGTTGCCAACCAAGGCTATAGAACCCAATCTCTCCTGTTATCTGATCCATAGCTAGAGAAAAAGAGACGGATTAATACCTTTCCCAAGGGTATTTGCACATAAACGAATTCAACTGCAATTTGAACTCAGTTCTCGGATTTCTCATTCTGAGCCAATATCCAATTAACAATCATGCAAATCCGCACATTAAGACAATTTTTAAATGGAATTGTTAAAGAAAGTGCAAGAGGTTGTTTTACAGGAAGAAGTTCTAGAGGTAACTTCAGCCTATTCCTAGTTCCAGTACGCCTGACATAGGCTTCTTTACTAGTAATTACTCACTGTTGGTCTTTGAACATCTTTTATATACATTAAACATGCGGACTAGTGCTAGCAAATCGGCCAATGGAGGGACTACAAATCAATAGCCAGCCATCAGAGTTATGGTCACGCTCGGCCAGTATACACAGCTGATGACATCAGGGGTCCATCAAGAACAAAATTATATCAATGTCATCAGCTTATAATAATCAAATATTATAGGAATTGCATTGAATAGGCTGGAGAAACTCTAATTATGTTACTGTATCACTAAAACTCATTTTTGAAGGAATAAAAAAAAAAAGTGCTGAATTTTTTTTTTTTAACAACAGAAATTTCTAATGTACAACTTTGAGTCACGTATTTAAATAGATCTACAGAACACAAAAAAAATGAGATTTAAAAAAAAATAAGAGGAAAAATGCATTACTTAAATAAACGGGTCCATTAGTAAACAAAAAAAAAATTTTCTTTTGAAAACTTTTGGTAAATGAGCATTCTTGAGATCTTCCTTAGACTGGGAGAATTGTCAGATTCAAAAAAATTTATTTTTTATCATTTTAGAAGAGTGGATCCTATTTATAATACCGTGTGAAATTTAGCCCCAAATTATTGGATTTAGCTGTTATCTACAAACATCATGTTTGAAAGAAAGGTCATTTATATTCACATATTTTCTGAATTTTTAGAACATTTTTCTGCATGAGTTTTTTTTTTTTTTTGTTCGGTATTTGTCTATATTTTTTTTAGATGAAGTAGTATTTACACTAATATATTGTTTGGACTATTGTCCTCACCTTTACTGCCATTATTACAACATTTCAAGCCTTCTTCAAGTGTTTAGAATTTGGAACTGAACCTGTTCTTACAATCACTGGCCCAGTGGACATAGACATTGGTTAGTTCTAGTGATTTTACCCAAGGAGTTGTAAGTTCAATACCAGGCTACAGAAGTGGTAGAGAGTAAAGTTAAAGGGAAATAACTACAAGACTACCAAAAGTAGCATCGCACATTGAACAAGAATGATATACCCCAGTGATTATAAGAGTTCAATTCAAAATTCCTAGCACCTGAAGAAGGCAGAAGCGTACAACAGCCAAAACATTGTAATAATGGCAATAAAGATGAGGACAATAGTTAGAACAATGTACATAAGGATTTTTTTCTATGTACAAACATATAAGCTTAATAATTACTTTTTTCTTACAATGCTGCTCGACTTGTATAAGGCCCAAAAGCCACAGTTTATGCAGATATGTGTGGAAGATAACAGCTGACCCTAAACTTGAACAGATTAAGATTGTAGTTATTGAGAAAGCATCCTCTTGGGAATCAGTTCCACAAAGCACAATGAAGAATAGATATATATATATATTTTTATTGATTTATATAAATTCTTCTATATATCCTTTTTATTCTTTATTTAAAAAGAAATCTTTTTGTAACTAACCCCACCAAAAGTCTGTCTTCATATTCAAAACAAGTTCAATAACTCTGTAAAAGCCTGAGATCAATTTGACATATCATTATAAACAGGAAATCCCTGCTGAAATGATAAAAATCAATATTTTTGATTCTGACAAGTGTCGCTGCCAAAGAAAAACCTAAAGAAAATTTGCCAAAACTATTTTCCCCCCATTTTTTTTTTTTTTTTTTTACAAGTGGACCACACTATTTAAATAGTAGCAAAAAAAAAAAAAAGGAAAGGAAAAAACCTTATGACAGTAACAAGTTACGTCATAAGACTTTTTATAAATGCGTCCCGGGCTACAGATTCTGCATTTTGTAAATGGCTAAATGCTGAATTTGATTCAGGAGCACTCGGCTTTGGAGTGGGTGGTGGAGGATCATCTGGGGGTTGTGGGGGTGGTGTAACTGGGGACATGCCACTGATGATGACATTTGGGTTTTCCATTATCTCTCGAAAGACTTCCAGGAACCTTGCAGCTTCATGTTCATCAACTGCCCTTCGGTCATAAGACAAAGTAGCAGTCATCATATGGACTGGTCCGGCAATGCCTGGAATCAAGCAGGATGTTCCAATGGCCAGGATAGCTGCCTGTGGAGGGTTAATGACGGCAGTGAATTCTGTGATACCAAACATTCCAAGATTTGAAATACTGAAAAAAACAGAAGAGGTAAATTAAGTATAACAAGAAGGGGAAGAAGGTATTTTTTAAATTTTTTAATACCCTAGCAAAAATCTACAAATCACCATACTAAGACACTAATAACTATATATATATATATATATATATATAGAGAGAGAGAGAGAGAGAGAGAGAGAGAGAGATATGGGTGCGATGGGTAAATTGTCACCATATTAAATTTTTAATTTCCTACATTTGCATTGTTAGTTTTTGATTTTATTTGATAAATTTTTGTTACGGAAATTTGAGTCATTCAGCAGGATTCAAACCTGAAGCCCCTATCCACATAGGGGGAAGCCAACAAGTAATCTGGCGCGTCTTATACCTCTTGATCACAAATGAGAATCAGTCTAGGAGTTGCAGGTTCGAATCCTGCCGAATGACACACATTTTCATAACAAAAATTTATCATAAATAATCAGGCCGGTAGAAATAAATATATAATACTGTTTAATTAAAAATGGAATATCTACTCAAATACGAGTATCGATCAAAAATAATGTTCAAACAAATAATTTCAAATTGTCATTATTTATAACCAGTTTCATTAATCTTCGTTAATTTATATATATATATATATATATATATATATAGCATAAAATATTCTGAAGCACTCTTTAAGACTTGACTGGTATACTGTATAGATTTGAAGCATTTAATGAACAAGCTACCCTAAACAGACCATAACTACAGGAAGAGTCCAATCCTCAGTGGATGCACCATACAAAGACTAGTCAATCCACAATTCAATTTCCTGTTGATACAGATCAGCATTTCCCACTAAGTAACTTGAATCCCAAGACTTTTACTAATCTAATGGAAAATTTCCAATTGAAAGCAAAGTAACTATAACCCTAGTTAAGAGCATCTGTTTTTACCAGTTCTTTATTTGCTTCATCTTACATTCAATACTAACTTGATCACTTTATGCCTTCCACAAGCCTACTGTGGAATAGACTCTGGCATGGTTGCTTTCCTCAACACTACAATCTTAACTTCTTTGAATCAAGTAACAACTGTTATGTGATATTATGGACAGCCATGTAGAAAGAGAAGAGATGGCTTTATCTTAATCTCAACTATTTCTGTTTGATAGACTGGTTCCTTTTAATGTGTAATCTGTTGTATCAATGAAACGACAATTATTAATTCGATGATGGGGTCTGAAAACTTGTTATCTTCTCTCTTATAAAATTGAATGTCTTTTTCACAATGACAAAATCAATGAACATTAACACAGGTATATAAATGAATGTACACAATATATCTCTTATTCACTCTTCAGGTGACGTGGCTATGGAGTAGGAGGTGTGGTCAAAGGAATCAGCACACATGCATCAAGCTAACCAGAGGCCGTGAATTCATCCAAAGTTCAACCTGTGTTTTCCTCTAACTGGGTTCCGATCTCAAATGCTGACCAACAGACTTTTTCCTATTAATCTGTTTTTTTATATAAGCGACTACATCTTCTTTTAGGCACATTGTTTACAACCATTTCAAGGTTAACATTATCTGACCTTGGCTACACTGGTTTCAAAACAATTAAATATTTTGTTGACATGGGGAATTTAGCCTGCATTCTTAACTTTAACAATCAAATATTTTCAAAACAATGTCTACATTTCTTTTGCTAGCCAGTTTTCATATCTTTGCTGTTTCATAAAAATACACTTCTTCATGAAATTACACACCAGCTGAGATAATATATAACAAATCTACTAAGCGGTATCTACTTAAACCAAAGAGTAATGGAAAGTAAAGGGGGAAGATTTTCAGTGATCGAGTGGCAAAAAAACGGAAACAGACAATACCCAGGTACTGGATAACAGCAAACAGTTCGGCTTGGGATCAGGGAGAGTTCTGATCCACCCTTGGTGGGAGATGAATGTGTTCACCACAAAGTTCCAAACCCATCATTTCAAATTACCAGCCACCACACCAGAATGAGTAGATGGGCAAGGAGTTGATAGGGGAAGAGGTGACATAGCAGAAATTGCCCGAAGTATCACCGACTTGCCAATTCAAACAAAGCCCTGAGTAAAACAGTTAGGTATAATATGGGAAATAGGTTTTGTGTTCTTATTTCTTAAGGTGAGGTTTCTTTCATGGTATTAAGTTATGAATGAGCATCGTACCCTTTCCCAGCTTTTGAACACTGACCCGATCAAGAATTGGAATGCAATGTTGGATAATCAACGGATAGTTGGTATAAGGATTGGGCAAGGAGTGCTTTAGATGTTTATAGTTACCTATTGTCATAATGTTCACTTTCTACATCCTCTTTCATTCATATCACACACCTCATTTACAATTACCATTTTAAAAGTAACCCCTTACATTGAGTGGCTCTTGAGCCTTGTATTGCTTGAATTTTAGTATTAAAAAAATGTTAAATTGTAAAGGAATTAGACAAAATTCTGCTGATCCCACAAAAAAGGTTTGAAATCCAACTGACTGACTTATTATTCCATTATACAAGTATATTATGAAGTTCATTTTCAAGCCAACACACAATCTAACCTATTGAATGATGGTCCCCCAGGCTGCCTCTTAAGAAACACCTGGACAAGACAGTGGGATAGTTTTTTGGTGCAAGTAGCAAATACAATTGAAGAGAGAAACACTCATAATTGACCTACTCCATGTGATGATGATTTTAATATGTTTCACTGAAATGAATAACTTTTTACAAGGTTCATATTTATGACCCATTTGGAGATTGCCATCTGTATTAAGGAGCTAGGAATCTGCTGGGGGTTATCAAGGGCAAAATCTGAGCAAAGAAACTGGAAACTTCCAAGAGTTGGGGGGTCAGATCTACTTGAAGATGACAAATAAATCAAAATGTCATCAAAATCAAAGCGTTTTCAAGCATCTGACCAATTGTAACAGACGTGTGTTTCACATGGAGACTTTTTCCCTATGAACAGGACTGAAGGAAGAAATCCACTTCAATTCTCTTGACTTCAAAAGAGTTTTTTTTTTGTTAAATTCTGTAACAGAAGAAACAAGGAGTGAAGTGGAAACCAAAGCAAAGAAAGAAGGTAGATAAACCTGAACAAATCTAAAAGAAAGAGAGAAAGAAAAAATAGGAGAAAAACAAGGAAGAAACAAAAGATCTAAAAGAAAGAAAGAAAGTAAAAAAACTGAACAAATCTAAAAGAAAGAGAGAAAGAAAAAGGAGAAAAACAAGGAAGAAACTCAAAAGATCTAAAAGAAAGAAAGAAAGTAAAAAAACTGAACAAACCTAAAAGAAAAAGAGAAAGAAAACGAAGGAAAAAAACAAGGAAGAAACTCAACAGATCTAAAAGAAAGAAGGTAGAAAAAAAGAAATATGGTAAAAGAAGCGAAACAAAGAAAAAGAAGAACAAAAGAGAGAAGAGGGAGACAAGATAAAGAAAAGAAAGCAGAAGGAAAAACCTAAAAGATTTAAAAGAAAAACAAGGAAAAAGAAAAGAAAAACGAGTAAAAGAAAAGTACAAGAATAAAACTGATAAAACAAGAAAAGAAATACCATAAATATATGCGAATCAAGAGTTTTTTCCTTAAACTCAAGCAGTGGATTTTTTTCTAAGTAAATCTACGTCTCTTATGATCAAATATTTCATTTGAAAGTTTTTCATTTTTTCAAAAATTGAATTGTAAAATGCAATCAAATGATAAGGTTCTAGAGAGGGGCTTCAATTTACAATATAAAAGTAAATCTTTATTTTATGACCTTATTTATGACGTAGGGATGTTCAGATGTCCAATTTCAGTGTAAATTAATGTTAAACCAAACCCTGATTTTATGTCCGCCTTTATGCAAATGCTTAATATTTAGATACAGAAGACTTAAGATGTGGGCATTTCTCAGTAATAATAAGAACTTACAGCTGTGGTTGAGTTTTTAGTTGAAAAGAAAAAGTAAATGCGAATTTATCTTTTTTACAATTTTGGCTTCCATGATTTAAAACTGGCCATTCTGGACTATTAACAAAAAAAAACTGATACTTGTATAGAAACAGACACAAAGTCCAGTATAGCATTATACTTACAATGTAAATCAATTATCTATAATATTGATAGTAATAAAAAATAATATCAGATTAAAAAGTTCTTTGATTGCTTAAAATTAACTTTCAGGTATAAAAAACAAGATATCAATTTCAAAATGTTCCAATTAAAAACGTGTGTTACTTGAATAGGGTAGTTGAACTTTGTTTTTCTGCAATGGCTTCCCATTGTAAAGCACACTTAACTTCAAAGTGGTTCCCCAGATTAAAAAAACAGAGTAAGGGATCCATTCATGTCAAAATTCCCATTTTTTTTAACATTTATGCATTACACCCTAATCTTTATTCAGTAAAAATTTCATTGCTAATCATGCATTACTTTTTAAGTAATACACATATTTATGTCTTTGTTGTTTCCATTCATTATATTATGGCCGCTACTGTATATAAAGGGTGTCCATAAAGTCTGTGTGTACTTTAAAAATTTTATAACTTTATTTGTATTTATGATATAAATAATCTGTAATAACTGTTATAAGGTTTCATGTACCTAGTTTTAAGTATAGTTATTGAATAATTCTTTACCAAAAAATTTGCAACAATTTTTAGATAAGTAAAAAATATGAACTGCAAAATTGTATTACCCTTTGTATTGCTAATGATGGAGGACACGTGGAAATTTTTTAAAAAAAGTAAATAAAACCTTAAAAAATATAGATTTACTTCTTTCTAATCCTTTTACAAATTATTTCTATCGCAAATACAAATAAAGTTATAAATTTATTACAGTGCACACAAACTTTATGGGCACCCTATATATATATATATATATATATATATATATATATATATATAATATGTTATTGTCATTCGCAGACAGATCTGTTTCGCTGTATCACAGCTCATCAGTACGGTTAGACTCCGATTGCTACACAACCCAGGCTTGAAACCCGACCAATTTGGTGTCAGTCGGCAACTCTACCCCTGGGCCAAGGGGTGTTCGGTGGAAGAAAGCAGTCTTTTTAGCGCATATCATATTACGCGCCCAATAGATACAGTGCTCAAATTCATTTTTACTGAATGAGCAATGCTATATATATAATATGGCCAGCTTCTTTCTGATCACAGGCATTAGCTAGGGTGGCTAGTCAATTCCTGTTGCAGGCAGCTGCTCAGGCACATTTGTGCTTCTCCAATACCTACAGAGCCCACTTGATTTATACTGCAACTATGCTGAGCTCATCTTAGTTACAGTTACTGAGAGAGAGTGGATAATCCAGCATGATCAGCAGTTTGAACAAGGCCAGTACACTCAAACCCTTGGTCACAATCAGTAGTGACTTTGTGTTGGCACAATCATCAATGGATTTCAAAAAGCTATGTCTATTCAATTTCATTCGCAAAGCTTGGGTCAACCCATGGTTTGGTTTTCAGGCACTTTCCAATTATAAAATGCTCGGATTGCCTACCCAGACCTGAAAAATTGACCATAGTGAGATTTGAACCTGGGTCTATTAGTTATAAAGCAAACATTCTAATCACTGTCTGTGTGTGTGTGTGTGTGTGTGTGTGTGTGTGTATTGTAATTTAGTTATTACAATGGTTTATAAAAGCATTATATCACTACACAAAAACATTTCATGTTTCAGAACATTATTGTTCTTCTTCAGGTAATAATTTAAAAAATATCATCTGGAAGAACAATAATGTTCTGAAACATGAAATTTTATTGTGTAGTGATATAATGCTTTTATAAACCATTGTAATAACAAAATTACAATATTAAGCTCTACTCTGTATCGAGCACTCTTTATAAAAGTAAATGCTTGAACAGTGTTTTTTTTAATCCATCTGCTCTTTCACTTCCTTGTAATTATATATATATATATATATATATATATATATATATATATAGAGAGAGAGAGAGAGAGAGAGAGAGAGAGAGATAGGAAAAACTACTAAAAAGATGTAAGTTTAAAAATGTATTTTTTTTGACAGTATTTATTTATTTCTATTATTATATATATATATATATATATATATATATATATTTGATATTTCAGACTGGCCTCGGCCTTTCATCAGAAACAAATGATTTTAAAATTTAAACTAGAAGTGTTCGCCGCGAGAGCATTCGTTGAGAGATGTTTACATCTTTATAAATATTTCAATAGTTAAACATTTTTTAGATACACTTAAAAAATTTTCTTTAAAACAACATTTAAAAGTATTATTAGAGATAGGTTTACGTTTACAAATATTAAAAAAACTCTATCGCTTTCTACGTCACATGATGTAAACATCTCTTGATGAACGCTCTCGCGGTGAATGCTTCTAGTTTAAATTTTAAAATCATTTGTTTTTAATGAAAGGCCGAGTCCAGTCTGAAATATCAAATATATATATATATATATATATATAATAATAGAAATAAATAAATAATGTCAAAAAATACATTTTTAAACTTACAACTTTTTAGTAGTTTTTCCTATACATATTAAGACAGTATACATGGATCATCATTATGATATGTGTCATCCATATACAAGCCTGTTTCACTGTATGACAGCTAATCAGTGCAACTAGACATCCAATTTCTCCCAGCTGGGATTGAAACTCAATTGATTTTGTATTGGTCAGAGATTCTACACCTAAGCTATCAACGCATGGGTGAGAGAGAGGGAGATTTTAGTGTGTTCTATACGCAGTGTATACATATACCAGTGTCTTTAAAAGCACTATTTGGAGTTTGTTTGATGGTTAGTCCTGCGTGGTCGAGCGATTAAGACACATCAAATATAATGATTGTTTCCCCTAGAGGACACAGGTTCAAATCCTGCCAAAGGATGCATATTTTTCTAGTAGATGTAAATAAATATACTGTTTATTTATAAAAAAAAAACAGAGCGTCTACTCAAATATAAGTATCCACTAAAAATAATGTTTAAACAAATTATATATATATATATATATATATATGTATATGTATATATATATATATATATTATATAAATAAAATTTCAAATACTATTCACTGCATAGCTATTTTGTCAGGAAAAAACTTGATCAAAACAAAATTTTATTTCAAATTTGGTACAAAGATTCACATTACCAGAAGTATACTCAAAAACATTTCCATACACAGGAAGTTCACATTAAAAAAAAAATTTGGCTCTGTAAATAGATAATACTATTTACATCGAGCCCTCCACCTAAATCATTTTAATATTAATAAAATTAGTGTTAACAGGATCTGGTTTTTAAAATTTTACCTACATAATTCTCTTTTTTGGATTTAAAAAAATATATATATATATATATATATATATATATATACACACTAGCAGTTTAGCCTGGTTTCACTCGGATAGTTTAAGGAACAATAAGAATAAAAAACATATGATAAATTTACATAGCAAATACACAACGTCCACCCTCATCATTTTTATAGATATAGATAACAATGTAGAATGTCACTATTGGATTAGGGTGGGAGGGGGAGAGGCAACATATATAGATATAAAGTGGGGTGATCGATTCTATATTATAATCAATACATAAACTGATCCCTGACTTTGTGGAGGTGATAATATATATTTCTCTACACTTAATTTTGGCTTTCTCAAAAATTTCAAGCTGTCTTTGTGTTCTAAAATTTTGATTTACATCTGAGCACAACTCCCATCGAGAGAATGCAGACGCTAAGTTGAATCTATCAAACAAACAAATACTTACACAACGTCCACCCTCGTCACTTTTATAGATATAGATATATATAAAATGAAAACTTATCTTAGCCAACTAATTTCATCCTCTAATGGACTTTATCAAAATACATGCAAGGATTTTATTTTGCAACAAGTATTTATAAACAAAAAGTAAAAATACAAGTCTTCCAAAATCTTTAAATTTAAAAAACATTCATAAACATACATCAGGCTAAGCAGTCAAGTAAATTCTAAGGGAGTGATTGAATGTCTACTAAACAAAAGTAAATAAATGACTTTTTTTCATGTTAATTTATACAATTAATATTCAAATTATTTTAGTTTGGGATTTATTTATGTATTATATATTTTAAATAACAGATTATGATTTTAACAATATTCTCTTAATTTTTTTAACATTTTCATAGTAATGCATGTTGGCTTAGGAAAGGAGTAATTCCTTCAGGAATGGAGATATTTAAAAAATTCAGGGCACAGATTTATATTTTGGAGAGATTCAATCATCACACTCTCGAGAATGTTCCATGTAAGTAAATTACTTGCACTTAATAATTTTGGCATTCTTTAGATCTAAGATGTGGTTGAATTTTTTTTTTATGAATAACTAATGCAATCGATAAATTGTTGGGCATAAAATCCTTTATCCATAGATACATTTTTTTAAAATAGATCCCAAAAAGCCAATAACAAGCCAGGGATACTAAAATCAAGCAGGTACACAAATTTAAATAACTGAGAAGTGTTCTAACAGAGGACAGAAAGTGCGACAATGAGATCCGATGGTGTATTGGCATTCCGAAAGCCAAGTAGAATATTGAGAGATAGGAAATTATCATTGAAAACAAAGTAAAGAGTACTGAATTGTTATGTCTGTCCTCCTGTATGGCAGTGAATGCTCGACAGTCCACTCAAAGCTGAGAAACTTGGAGCAACAGAAGTGTGATTCTACAGAAGGATGCTGAGGATAACATGGACCGAACACATGAGCAGCAATGAGGTTTTGAAGAGAATGGAAATGAAAAGGAAACTTACGCTTAACATCAAAAGGAGACAGTTGAAATTCCTGGGACACATAGTGAAGAAGGAAGCCTTGGAGAATCTGATAATCATAGGGTGAATAGAGGGAGAGACGGGAAAACAGCATGTGACATACTTGATGGGCTTAATAAAATAGATGGCAGAACAAGGTTTGGGAGAAATAACAAGACAAAATGTAGTAAGAGCTACAAAGAACAGGAAGATGTGGAGGACCATGGCACATAAAAGAAGATGTTTAAATAAATACATTTCTTAAATAGATACGCATCTATCTAAAGGAATAGAACACAGGCTATCAAAAAATTCGTCAAACAAAACAATATTTGATGAAAGGAAAAGAAACTAAGATGCACTAAGAAAATCTCACTATAAGAACATTTTAGAATACAATCTCTACCCAAACAGACAAATAAAAAAACAATGATAGAAAACGAAACATTATCTGGTTCAACCCACCATTTAACTTAGAAGTAAAAACCAAAATAGGACAAATATTTTTTTAACTGATTGATAAACACTTTCCAAAAAGCTCAAAACTAAACAAAATTTTCAATAGGAATACAATCAAACTGAGTTATAGCTGTGCTAGTAATTTAGAAAATTTCATAAAGAAATGAAACGCCAGAAATTTAAGTAGAATTGTACAAAACATGATCATTAATAAAGAATCTAACTGCAGGGACAAAAATAAATGCTCACTTCAAGGACTTTGTAATACAAAAGAATTCATTTACAAAGCAAAAGTACAAGAATTAACTGGTCAAAACAAAAAATATTTGGGATAAACCAAAGATACTTTTAAGACCAGATGGTTCAATCACAAGTCTACATTTAAAATAGAAAACTTTTAAAAATTGTATAAAATTGGCTAGCCACATGTAGAAATTGAAATTAAAATATGGAAAAGACATAACATGGAGTATAGTGAAAACAGCCAAGCCTTACAACAGTGGCAAAATATGTAGACTGTTCCAGAAAGAAAAGTTAGCTATTATGTTATTCCCAAACAAAAATGAATTACTGAATGAAAGAACAGAAATTAGGTGTAACCATACCATAAAATGCCTATTAGGTTCATACAATCATGGATGAAAACGTTATAATTTCTTCTAATTTTGAAAATCATGTGTTTAAAAATTCCCCGTAACATGAAAAATCTCCATTACGTGAGGGTTCTTAATAAAAAAAAAAAACATGGTAAAATCAGTTATAGCAAATCACCTGAAGACACATGGTAGAAACCTAGGTCACGTAATATCTTATTTACAAATGAAGAATATATATATATATATATATATATATATACACACACACACACACACACAGAATGGCAACCCCTGAAGATGGAGAGGATAATCTAAAGGATTTTATCTAATTAATATAAAAAAATCAATTAGATAAAAGTAGAGAGCTCAATGGATATTACCCAGAGCAAATATATTGTGTTGAGTTTCCCTCAATATATATATATATATATATATATATATATAGAGAGAGAGAGAGAGAGACAGACAGACAGACAGACAGACAGATATGTATACAGGCCACAAAACTTAAAACTCAAATAAAATTTTGAATAATTTTATTACTTCACTGGAATAAGTTCAGTATCTTTTGTGATATTTTTTGCTTGGTCATTTTATAAACATGTTCAATAATCAAGGGGTGTACAATAAAAATAACATAAATAGTTTTTACTCACAGAAACAAATCTGCTCTAAATAAAAAACTAAAAAAGAGCCTCATGTCTCTCCAGGATAATGTTGAAAAGAGGCCGATTTCAAATTTGTTCAGATTTTTCAACTTCTGAATTAGAAACTCCCACGTGCAAGAGCTGATAGAATTAATCAAATCAAAGAGCTGTGAAACATTTGTTCTAGAATGTCATGGAACCAATAACAGAGGAAACAGACCAAAGAGACTATCTGAGTGTGACAAGAGGGCAGGCAGGTTGAAAGCCAAAACAAGAGTTGAGAGGTAGAGTTAAATGGTACTGGGAGGGGGGTATCAGTATTAATGGCTCATAGATATAAAACTATAATTATTAATTTTACATTTAATACTAGACTTTTTAGAAAGCTATAGGAGTAGATAGGTGAATCGATTGACCGCTTCACACTTCACTCCGGTATTTTGAACAGGAGTAGAGGTTTATCCCTTGTTTAGGATTGGGTCTCTGATTCCTTCTAAAGTCAACATCAGCTCTATACTTCTAACACTTGTTCTTTCCTATGCTAATATAAGACCACACTTTACCTTGAGTGGTTCTTGGGTCTTGTATTGGGTGAACATTTGGAAAATTCTTTTAAAAATTTTGAATTAAGTCTGGTTTCAAATACAGGCAAAAACATTTGGGCTGGGCTCTGAAAATGATAGACAAACAACACAGACTGGAACTTGAAAGAATTTATCAGATGATTCAAATAATAAAGTAAAATTTTTCATGTAGTTAGAGATCATTCATTTATTTTTAAGGGTAAAAAGCAAGACTGGCAAATTGCATGGAATTAAAAACTTTGAATTCACACAATGATAGAGAAATAGATTTTAATTTTCATTCATTATCCTGTTAAAAACCAGGCATCCCCAGTAACACTTGTTTAAACTGTTATCATTAGGATAATATTTTAGATCTATTAGTTCTTGGAGAAAGCACTCTGCATACAACTTTAAATGGTGTTACTGTTCTTTGTTTGATGATTTGTGTGTGTTTGTTTCATGTTTTGTGTGTGTTTTTTTAAATTTTTTTGTACTGGTGCACTTGGGGACTGCGGTCCACTTTCATTTTGCATTAGAAGAAATAAATATACGATGAACTTATTTAAAAGGGTATACACAACATCTGCCAAATAAATAATAAGGCGTACCTGAAAGAGCCACCTTGGAATTCGTGCAGTTGTAATTTACCTTCCCGAGCTCGACCAGCTAATTCCTGGAATAAGAAAAAAAAAATTATTCAATATTTATACAATTTTCTAAAAATAAATAAATGAAGTACATTATACAAGGTGCTTCACAAAAAAACAAGAAATTTGATACAGTTTATTTAACTGTTAGAATCTGTGTTACAATTATCTGAAACAAAAGCAAAAGATAAAAATTTAGTAGCTTAAAATAGAACAAAAACAAAAATTTAACCTCCTAAATTTCTATCATTTTCTAACAAAAATTCCAACTATTACACAGGGTGTCCATAAAGTTTGTGTACACTTTAAAAAATTTATAATACAAATAAAGTTACAAATTTTTTTTTTAAGTGCACACAAACTTTACATTTCCTGTTTTTTTGCATTGTGGTGCAGTGGATATCAACTCAGAACGAGAGATCGGGGTGCCAAGTTCGAATTCCAGTTGAATTCTTTGCATTCACTTATGCACAAATACCCTTGGGAAAGATATTAATCTGTCTCTTCCCTCCACCTGTGGGTTAAATAATAGGACAGATTGGGTTTTATAGCCTTGGCTGGCAACCAGCCTACTGCAGAAAGCAATGGCAATCTACTGCGGAATAATCATCTGCCCACTTAGTCATGTCTCTTTCGAGACATGATCACCCAAAGTGTGTATCACTTAACTGACTGACCCTGTATTTCAACATAATAGCATCACAGCTATTATTACTAATATTATTAACACTATTAATACTACTACTAGTATCAGGATAGTGTCATAACATAAAATGAAACAAAAATATGTTCCATAGGAATGTTTTGAAATAATTCAAAGAGTCTGTAATGTAATGTCTGGCATCTCAACTCTGGTCACTTTCTCACCAATGTGACATGGATTCCTTCTGCCTTTTCTACAAATATTTTCATGGTAATTGTTCTGATGAGCTTCAAAGCTTGGTGCCTTAACTGCATGAATTTATATGCATGCTACAAGATTGGCTAGATGTGCCATGTGGTATATATGAAATCCAAGCACCAAGTTCCAATTCCAGTCAGGTTTGTTATATTCACTTACATGTAAATATCTTTTCTTTTTTTTTTTAATCATATCACCCCGAGCAAGGCAGTAACACCACTGATGTGCAGGGGGCTACATAAGAGTGAAAAGATTGGAAAAGAGAAAGACGGAAACCACATCCTAAACAGGGAACAAGGGATGAGCCTCTACACCTGTTCAATAGGCGTGGGTGGAGTGTGAACCGGGCAATAGTTTAGTCCATCTAATCCATCTTTTTGCTCAAAGTTATAGGTGGAATAGAAGGAAAGAAAACTTTCTGCCTAGTCAGGCATGAATTAAAAAAGACATGATCGCTCAAACGTGTATCACATATGGTACTATTTGGATCAACAACAAAGTCTCACTGTTTTACTATCGAACTTGCAAAAAAAAAAAAAAATTCATTATTTCTGCAAGCAGCATCTTGCCTTACTATTAGAGAATTGTCCAATCAGAACATGAAATAAGTCTTGTCAAGAATATTTCCTTGTTTCCACTTGTCAAGAAGAATTGATATTTTGAAACAAATATAGATAGCAATGAATGAATGACTGAAATACAGTTTTGGCACTGCTTTCTTTTTAACTGCTGTGACTAGTCTTCTGAAAGCGTTAAGAAGAATATTTGATTATAGCAAGATCTAGTTCAATAGATATGGGTGGAGTGTGAACCGGGCGATAGTTAAGTCTATATACTCCAATTGAGAAAAAAAGAGAAAAAAAAGTGAAAGAAGATTGGGAAAAAAAAAAAAAAAGAAAGAAAGCCAGGAACCACATCCTAAACAGGAAACAAGGTCATGAGCCTCTTCACCTGTTCAAAAGATGTGCACCTCTTTCTTTACTGATTCTTTATGATGTAAAGTGCATAAACATTTCAATAAACATTTTACAGCATTGATTTGTTTGAAACTCTGGTGAAATGTTTCATATCAATTTATTTAACGTTTCTTCTTGCTTTGTTGTACCTGTTCTCCTTTCACCTCTCCTACTATTCTTTCATATAAGTAGTTGCTTCATATTTTTACTGAACAATCATATTTTATAAAATTCAGTGGTTTCTCAATAAAATTGGTATTAACTAATATTGGTAAAATTTTCAGGGTATATTTGTGATAAATATACCCTGTGAATTTTAATTTGTACTGTTTTTATTAGAAATATTTACAATAACTTGATATTTTGAGATTTTTTTTATACAACTCAAAAATTGTTTATCATCATAAAAATAAATATAATAGTTGATTAAGATGTTGATTATTGAAGAAATCCAACATAGACAGTGGAACAAAAAACAATCTGCTGCCCTTAGATTAAATAAAGGGTTCAGTTTGAAATTCTCTGAAGGTTAGTAGGATTGTCAGACAGTAGAAAGGCCCCCAGAAAGCATAAAAGCCAAAATGTTGATAATGAGATGAAGACCTTAGTCTGAATATAAATAACTCTCCCAGGAATTCAGACAGAAATCATTGATATTTATTTGTTCAATATATTTATAATAATTTATATGTTCAAGATATATATATAAAATTCAATGCTTTCAAAACAAAGCTGCTCTCTATTAACTATCATAGACAATTGCTCCTACCCCAACATTAGCATGGAACATGCTTGCCTCCCTGAGAGTAAAACATTATGCCTCCTTGGCCTCACACTTTCAGCGGACCTCAAGTGGAATGACTACATCAAATCCATTGCTAAATCCGCTGCTAAGAAGGTCAGTTCACTGTGCAGGGCCAGAAAGTTTTTTCCTGTCTGAGTCCATCCTGCACATATATAAATCTATCATTTGCCCGTCTATTGAATACTGCTGCCACATCTGGTCGGGTGCTCCTGCTATTCACCTCGGGGTTCTTGACAGAATCCAACGGAGAATCTGTAATGTGATCGATACCGATTTGGCAGCTCAGCTGCAGTCACTATCTCACCGACTTGATGTGGCTTCCTGTGTCTCTTCTATAAATATTTTCAGGGCTTCTGCTCCAATGAACTGGTACCTCCAAGGTAAACCCCTCTTTCTTATCACTTTCCCCTATGTAACCCCCTGCACAACAGTGGCAGTAGAATGCCTTGCTTGGGGTGAAATTATTAAAAAAAAAAGATGTAAACATAAGCTCTATTCTAATAGTTTCTTTTCTTGCACTTCTCATCTGTGGAAATTCTTTCCATCATTTTGTTTCCTTGCCATACAAAATATAAATAAAAATTATTTCTTTATATATATATATATATATATATATATATATATATATATAAACAAATCTTTTTGAAATAAGAATTAATCAACATGTTCATTCTAAAATGCGACTTGGCAAAATAGATAACATGTTATCTTCCCTCTACAAATATGGAATCAGCTATTGCTCAACACCTAGTAGAGAATATAGCCTGTGCCAAGCCGTATAGGAAAGAGTGGTTCAAAATTAAACATATAGCTGGTTCCAATAATCATTTAAAGATTTTGGAATCAGTATGCATATCTTTACGGAAACCTTCTCTTTGCCGACAGAAGAATTTTGTGAAGTCTCTAAATTTGTTGGGGCATATTTTAACTGTCCATCGCTAATTGTTTACATGCAATTTCTCCTCCCCTTGTTATAAGTATGTATATTTATTTTAACGTGTTTCCCCCTTTTCATTTAATTTATATTTCCAATGATTTTCTCTTGATGTTGGACGAAATGGCCTTAGGGACTGTCAATAAATTCCTTGTTTTTAAAATACTCTGTGTGTATGTGTGTGTGTGTGCATAAAAAAAAAAAAAAAAAAATCACTATTGGTTTAAACTATGGCCTCCAGATGACTTTAAAAAGCATTTTTTCTTGTTATCAACATTTTTATAGATATGTTATTTAAAACAAAATTCGTTTCATCTCGTTCCATCACAGGATATAACACATAGGCAAGAAAAATAGTTTTCCTTTCGTCTTCTTTATTTAACCATACTGTTCTTTTCCTCAGATTATAACTGAGTGTACTTTTGCATATATATATAATGCCAGTTTTAAACTTTTGAGTCAAGACTTGATAAATTCACATACCTTCCACTTGTTAAGTTTAATGCTAACAAGACAATTAGAATACAAAAAAAAAAAAAAACCCTCATACATTAAAATTTATGAATAAAAAGTGACATCCTTCAGTGGGCTATAAACAATTTAATAATCAAGAGTTCTACAGAAGAAACAAACACAAAAAATATCTGACTCAAAGACCTACTTCAGTTCTGAGACAGAAGAATTGGTTCACAATTAACAATTACCAAAAAAGTAATCGTACTAAATTTCTAATATGACTCAAAGTAAGAACAATTGCCTGATTTACGCCCCCTCCTCAGGTTTGTGGTTTCAGGTAACAGCCTTAAAATTCTAAATGTGAGTGAGGGCGAGGATTGAGACCTCCCAAGATGGAATAGCCCAACACTGTGTAACAGAAAACGGGAAGAAAATTGGGCAAGAAAAAAAACAAGGTAATATCTTTAAATTTTTTTTTTTTAAATATCAGCTCACGAGTATATGTATTTTTCAAATTCTTTTTTTTTTAACCTTTGACCTGTCATCTTACAAACTATCAAATATCATCAACCCACTTAGTGAGTCTAAGCAGGTCTAGTGCTACTGCTGTACATCTTACCATTCTTGACAAAATCCAAAGAAGAATCTGCAATATAATTGATCCTGATCTGGCATCTCGACTTCAGTCACTTTCTCACTGACATATCATGGCTTCCCAATCTCGTTTCTATAAATATTTTCACAGCAGCTGCTCGGATGAGCTTTTGACCTGGGGTCCCAACTACAAGAATTTAAGTGTGCTACTAGATTGGTAACTAGGTCTCACTCTTTTACTACTGAAATAGCAAGATACAACCACCACTTCTACTCTAACAGTTTCTTTTCTCACACTCCCAACTTGTGGAGCTCCCTTCAGTTTACCTTCTTCCCTGATTACCACAATCTTTAAAAACTTAAATGCAATGTCAGTTGATATCTTCTGACTTTTTTAACCCTTTTCCTTTTTTCAGTCTTTTCCTAAATCCTCCCCATTTCCAATCTTCTCATTCACTTTCACTTCCTGTAAACCCCCTGCATTCTGCCAGTCACCATTCAGTGTTGATTTCTACACTCAATCGACAATATCAACCAGTCCCCCCACCCCATAAAGAAAGCACATAGTTTACTGCAACACAAGAGCTGTCATGTTTCAGTACTACTTGTTAGTACTTCATCAGACTACCTAACTGCCTCACTGTTAGTACCTAATCAGACTACCTGATGAAATACAGTACTGAAATATGACAGCTCTTGTGTTGCAGTAAACTATATATATGTGTTAACCAAGAGGAAGGGCTGGATCCTGAAATTAGCTGGAAACTAGTAGGTTCAGCCCGTACTCCGAGGAATTTTCGTGATAGGTGCTGTCTATGTTTACTGGAAGAAAATTCAATATTGAAATACCAGCACCGGCTCCTGAATCTTAGAAGGGAATTTATCAGTAAGTGCCGCCACAAGGCAAATTTTTTGAATACTGAAATTTAGAATTTAAATCCCCGCTTTCTAGATGTTAGAATATAAATCTAAATTAAATGGTTTCGATTTAAATTTTAATCTTAATTTTATTTTTAACATTAAACTTAAAAAATTATTTTAACCCCTCTACCTTCATCTCCCAATCTTCTTTAATTGTCTATCTTTATAAAATATGGATTCCTTTACTAAACCCCTTTTTCCTTGGTAAACACATATATTTCTTTAATAATTTTAAATTTATAACTTCCTGTAATTGTTATTTAGCTCACATCTACCTAAAAACATTAATTAAATAAACTTAATTAAAAAATTTTTAAGATCTTATATTTAAATCAATTCCTTCCCCACTAAATATACCTTTTCAAACAGCCCAAAATTTTAACCTTAAAGAAGTATTTTAACCCCTCTACCTTCATCTCCCAATCTCCTTCAGTTGTCTATCTTTATAAAATATGGATTCCTTCACTAAACCCCTTTTTCCTTTGTTAACACACACATATATATTTCTTTAATAGTTTTAAATTTATGACTTCCTGTAATAGATAAACTTAATTAAAATATTTAAGATCTTATATTTAAATCTATTCCTTCCCCACTAAATATACCTTTTCAAACAGCCCAAATCCCTTTAAACATTCACTTCTTGATCGTTGTTTATCTCCCCCCCCCCCGCCTTTGTCCCAGGTTTTTCTTCATTTGGAATGGAACAATGTCACTGAGGTGATGTGGAATCTCTATTAGAGATCTCATGTCGAAATGTGCATCCAACACCTTTGAATTTTGAAAATTTTCTCTAATTTATATATATATATATATATATATATATATATATATATATATTATGGAATGCTATATTTATGGGTTAAAGTGCTCAGTATCAGAGATAGAGTGTCAGTAAATATAAAAGTGGACATTGAAGTCAACACCCAAAAGCGATATTCTGTTTCATACTAAATGCAATCATCAGGCCATGTGCATTGTTTTTGCTCAACTATTTATATATACAGATCAGTGATGCATTGTGGGTAGTCTATTCTAACAGTTATTTTGGTGGGTGGTAATGGTTGTGTTTAGAATTATTCTAGGGACTATTTAGAGGGAATAATTGTTAATCAGAATGAGTTTTTGTTTATATGTGTGTGTGTCTATGACATAAGTATATTTTACAAACATAAAATTAAATGTATGTATATATAAAAATTAGTAATTGTTCAAATGAATTCAAAATCAATTGTTCTCATTGGCAAATACCAGAGGTTTACAAAGTTTGCTCATCAGATTTTAAGGGTTCAAGAATTCTACTGAAATTTTTACCAGATATCATCAGAATATTCCAAAACATGCAGTGATTACAGACACCAAAATGTCAAATTTGAAATACTAAGCAAACTAAAGTCTGTCAAGAATGTAATACGTAAATATTTTAGAGGCCGTTAAAACGTTCAATTTTGTTTTGTATTTTCATGTTTAATGTTTATTTTTTGCATAAAGTTTTAGAAAATATAAGATAAACAAAAATTTACTAGTGATCACAGAATTCAGAAACTATCTTTTGAGTACATTTTTAACAAAAATTCTTCTGGCCTTAAAAATACATTAAATTCTAATAATTTTGACATATTTTAGGTATCTTTGTATTGTATTGTGTTGTATTATATATATATATATATATAACTAGCAATATAGCCCGGCGTTGCTTGGGTGTAATGAAAGCTTTAAAACTAATCCATGGTTCTGGAGCTCAGATTCAGCCTAAAGAATATTTGTGTGAAGTTTGGTGAGAATCGGATAAAAATTGTGGATTTGTATAAAGGACATACAGACAGATAAACAGACACACACACACACAAATATCTTGCCTTTTATATATATATATATATATATATATATATATATATATATATATATTTTTTTTTTAATGATTTTCTGCACTATTATAAGAACTGCAACCTTGAAACTTCTGAATATCGTTTTTTATGTCTTTGTCTATGAGTGTATCAAATTTGATTAACATCAGACCACTCCTTCTATAACCCGAGTTTTTCGATTATCGATTTTTATCAGGGGTACCTCGACAAAAAAACCTACCTAAGAACACTCGCAGACGCTTATAGTACAAGTGTGTAAATTTTCAAGAAAATCGGCTCAGCCGTTTCAGAGTCTATAGGTAACGGACACACACACACACACAGACACACACAAAGTTCCATTTATAAATAAGTTTAAATATGTGTGTGTATGTCTATTACATTATATATCTTTGGTTAATGAATTGAATGCAGTTTGGTTTGGCAATCAAATTGAATGCTCTCAGTTACTGGTGTCTGTTTACAGCTTGTAAATAACCTGCTATGAAAGCTGCCTGTCTTTAATGTTGCATCGATAGCACTGTTATTTGCCTGATGACAAAGCCTGGCTTTAAGCAATATGGACAATCTAGCTGCACTGATGATTATATATCTAATACAAGAGACACACATACAAAGATTTGCTGAAATGTTCCCAACCTGACCCACTTCTCAAAATATGAACAAATGAACACAAATCTATGAGGAAAGGGCTTTTTGGCTGAGGCCAAGCTGTTTTCACTCATCTGTGTGTGTGTGTGTGCTTTGTTTTATCAAAATTTGATACAAAAGTACAGTAAAAAGATTTCTTTCTGGTTTTTACTGATTCATAAATTCAACCCAGTGAAGAATTTTTCTTGTGTCAACTTGGGCATGATGTCATATGAAATCACAAATGCTATAATTTTTGTCCTGTGCTAAAGTTGACGTGTATAACTGAATAAAAATAAACCAAGAAATTTCTTCATGAAAATTTGGTTAAAATATTTAGAAAAATGTAGAACACTACATATTAGCTCTGTTGAATCATAAATTAAGAATTTTGAAGAGAAATAAATTCCCTTAATTTTTATACCAATTTTATTATTCTATTTAACTTGTTTTATATGATTCGAGACCTTACTTATCAATCAGCCTTCGTAATTTCCAAAACAAATTTTTTGGATTTTGATACTAGTTTCATTATTCTATCTGGTCTAAAACCTGTTTTATAGGGTTGGAGACCTTACTTATCAATCAGCCTTCGTAATTTCCAAAACAAATTTTTTGGATTTTGATACTAGTTTCATTATTCTATCTTGTCTAAAACTTGTTTTATAGCATTTGAGATGTTACTTATTAATCAGTCCTCATAAATTGCACTGCATTCCAATGTAATTATCCTTTTTGAAATTATTATTAGTGTGTTACTGAATATTTCCAGATGAATTATTTTTATTCCTCTATAGATCCTATGAAGCTGACAAACTCAATAATTTGTATTTAAGATTAAAAAGTAAAAAAAATACTTATTTGGAAACAATACTTAAAGATTTATAAACAAATTTAATTAGAAAGTACTTCACTTGTGTATTTACATTACTGGCAAGTTTGCGCTTCTTTCAATGTTAATGCCATTTGCCACGTAACTGACAGTTCATTATTTTTTAATTCACTTCCTGCAAAAAGCCATTATCTGATCATTTTATTTTTGTAAAACTTCACACATCAAAGACAAATGAAAGAAACAAAAGATTACCTGAGACAAATATGAAAGAAGGGGGTGGAAGGAAGAAAGGAAGCAAGGGAAGGAGGGAGGAAGAAAGGGAGGAGGGTTCCCATTTTATTCACTGTCTGACTGTTGAAAGAATTTAGTATTTTCATGAAGACACCTTTTAATTAATGTTCATTTGTGCTCTCTCTGCTTAAACCTGTGAAAATATGGAGGGGAGGATTTTGGAACTCAAAACATGGTTCTGAAAAATGGTGATGATCAAAAATCCCCAGCCTCCAGCCAAATGTGAGGAGGATAAATTTACAAGGAAAACACTAATTTTTTTCAATTACTTCATAAAAACATATCTAAAGTACAGGGCTGGTGCAAAGAATTGTGGGGCCAAATTAGAAAACTGAAGCCCCTACTCTATAAAAGTAAAAATTTATGAATGTTAGGATTATGGTTAGGTTTTGAAAGCTGTCACAATGCGTTTAGTAAAATAAAGGAAGATAAAGATGTTGTTGGGTATTACCTATTTATTATACTGGGTATCACCTATTTATTATATTTTGTGATTAAAATCTCATCTTCAGAATGTTAGAAGAGCTTGTGTTTGAGTCCATGCCTTTCAACAAATGGTCATTCCTGGCTGCTGCTATTGTAGTGAGTGCTTGTGTGTGTGTGTGTGTGTGTGTGTTTATGGTATGTATATGTGTGATTGATAGTTGGGATCTTTATGGTCTGATGGTATCAGTCTGCTTTGATATGTGGTTTATCTAAGTATGTGTTTGATCTTTACCAAAGTGGAAGAGGGCTTTTTATGACTATTGTGTGTGTGTGTGTGTGTGTATATACTTCTTGTATTTTAATTTAACTTCATTTTTCATATATATATATATATATATATTTTTTTTTTTTTTTTAATTATTTTGTTTTATTTATTTCATTTTATTTTATTTTAATTTTTTTTTTATCCCTTGTGATCTTTAAAGTATTTTTGTAATTATTTTTTTAAATTTTTTTTTTATAATCTTTTCTAACAAACATCATGCCGTAATGAAGAAGGCTACAAACTTACTGAAAGTGAAGTTTCATCATCAAAATATTGATGTTATTACTATGCCAGGAAGTGGGCGCTCCTGATGGTGTTGGGCACCGTGTTGCTTTTAAGACGTCTTTTTAGGAAGTTGATTTGGCATTCTATCTTTGCATGTTTCTCGGACAATTTAGCTCCCTGACAGTTGCAAATTCATCCTGGCTCAGATGTAGGGCTAAGAAAGTTTTGTAATTTGCTTGAAGAATTGTGTATATTAGGATTATGGTTAGGTTTTGAAGGCTGTCACAATGAATGTTAATCGTTTGTGTAGTATGCTTGTCTTTAACAAAAAAAAAATAATATACTAAAATTTTGAAATGTTTTATTTTCTTTAATACAAAGTAAGGTAATTATTGACATACTGCTTATACACAGGTCTTTTAGTAAAAAGACTTTTCTGACATTTTTATTTGCAAAGGCTCTCAAAACATTTTCAAGATCAATGGTTTTTAGTAATGTCATTTTCTATAGATAGCATTTGCCAAATTGTTTAATTTCTCTTGTGAAATTGTTGACCATAAGTGTTTTAAACAATTTTACTTTTGAAAAACTTCTTTCACCTGATGCGACTGTTACAGTCATTGTTAAGTAAATCTTCAAAGCAATAAAATCATTAGGAAATGCTGTAAATTTCCTTCATTTTAATACCAGCTTCATCTATTTAGTTTAAAAATTGTTTTATAAAATTGAAAATTTTACTTATCAATCAATACTTGTAATTTCGAAGAGAAATAAATTCCCTTCACTTTGATACCAGTTTCATTATTCTATCTGTTCTTAAACTTGTTTTATAAGATTGGAGACCTTACTTATCAATCAACCCTTGTAATTTTGAAGAGAAATAAATTTCCTTCATTTTGATATCAGTTTCATTGTTCTATCTGGTCTAAAACTTGTTTTATAGGATTGGAGACCTTACCTATCAATCAACCCTTGTAATTTACTACCAGGTATTGAAATGAAGCATGAGGCTTAATGATACTGGAAGGAAGATAAGTTTTTAGAGCTTCAAGTTCTTCAGCCAAAAGATAGCCATTCACGCCTTTAGTTTTTTTCAATAACTACCTCTCCATTAGTGCTCTGTTTTATTTTGTTACAGCACAATATATCCTTAAATATGTAACAAAATATGATATATCCATAGAGCAATTATTCTCATGTGAAGAAAACAGTCTTTACAAAATATACAAGGAACTTAAAGTACAACACTTATAAAAAATGAGAGAAAACATATTTTTATTGTAGAGAAACCTAAATACAAACTATCTTTTAGTTGAAAGACAAACTTTGGGTTGTTGATAGAATTTTTTGTTAATATAGTATGCATAATAAATTAATAATGTAAGGAATAAAAATTTCTTATTCTTCATTTTGTGTTTTCAGTAGTGTTTCATACCTCTTAGAAAAAAAGGCTTCAAAAAGTAACTCTGTCACTTAAAACTGGCCCTGATCAGGTAACATATGCATGCTTTTCAAACTGGGTTTTTTTTGTTGTTTTTTTTTTTTAACTTTTGCCAATTTATTTGTTACCTTTTTTTAAAAAAAACTAAACATCAAAGATGCTTCTTTGTTTAGCAGCATATCAACACCTTTATGGGTCATTTAATGTTGAAATTTAATTTTTTTGGAAGCTTTGAAGTAATAAAAATATATGTTATTCTACTTTCACAACTGAATACATGGTAGGAGACAATTTTTAACAAAATGATTTCACAGGTTCAGAAACAAAAATCAAACTGATACATGGTTTCCATTTTCTTTTTAGAAGGGAAAAGAATAATAGAAGGAATAAAATCTGATAAAATGTTAATATTGATTTGATTTGTTTGTTTAACGGCACATCAACTCCTTATGGGTCATTTAATGCTGAAATTTAATTTTCTTAGGCACTCTAAATTTGATCTTTTTTTCATTGTTGATTGATAGATTGATTTCCTTGTTTAACGGCATATCAACTCCTTATGGGCCATTACTAATTTCTTTTATAAAAGTGTATTGCTGGTAATTGTTACCTTTTACAAAAATAAATTGCTGGAAATGTTTTTTACTGTGAACACATATTGCTGGCATTGTTAGTATAAAAATATATTTTTTTATACAGTCACAGTCTTTTGATTCCAGTTTGGGAGTTAATTTTTTGCCCATCATTGGGACCCTAACAGGTGCTGCAACTTGGGTCAGGTTGGACCTGAAAACAACAATAATTAAGAGGTGCTTCCACGCCCCTCAAAACCTTCAATCTCTTACTCAGAAGCCTTGCTGCCTCAAAGGTGGACCTGGGAACAACAACAATTAAGAGGTGGATCTATGCTCCTCAAAACCTCTAATCTCCCGATCAGAGGCCTTGCTGCCAGATGTAGTTTATCGTCATACCCAGGACCCAATGAATAATGAGTAAATTATTTTATCAGTGAGATGTTTGTTAGAACTCAATCTCAGAATACTTAATCATTGTGATTTTTTAATCCCAACATTTTGGCTAGATATTCTCCAGTCTTCCTTAGATAGTTATTGCTTTGTCTTTTTTTAACTATTGTTAACCCAATACAAGGCCACTCAAAGTAGAGGATTACTAAATAAAAATATTGTAAGAGAGCAGAAGATGCTTATTATGAGGATATGTAGAACAGACAACGAATTGACTTATTATGAGGATATGTAGAATAGACAACGATTGAAGAAATTAAAACTGGGGAAGAATTCTCTCAGGAGTCTATTCTCCTATATAACAGTTCTGGGGATGGAGTGGTTTAAATGGAACTTCAACTTTATTAAAACAATGAGCATTAATTGACCCCGTGCATGCAGAATGGCAGGTCCTAGTTGTGAAGGCCTGGACTAAAGGAACTAAAGCATGTAGGTTGCATGTAAACAGCAATAGGATCAAAAACAATTATTTTCACTATTTATTTTGTTTGGACTGTTGTCCATCTTTTTTTGCCATATTCACAATGCTTCACCCATTGTACACTGCGGATTTCTTCTAAAATGTCAAACCAAATCCTTTATTTCATCCATTGGAGAATATATTGTTCTATTTTCACATGCCATGCCTCTTCCAGATATCTCAGTATCAGTTATGTCCCTTTTAACTTAACTCTTCAAAGTTTTGTTCAATTGAACTCACAACTTTTTAGATCAAGTCACTGGATTCAACTAATGCTTTTATCCATTGGGTCATGTGTCCTTGAGGACATCACTGCATGAATTTTGGAGACTTAAAAAAACCTTCATATTATGCCTTTATGGTGTTCCTGCTGTCTTGTTTTAAGGGAGCGGCCTGTTTATTCTTTTTTTACTTCTTACCACAGCTGCATGGGTTGGCATAAACAGAGCCCTTAATCATGTTCTCCTCTATGGGCAGTCTTACTCAGAAGAGGTGGCTGGAAAGTGTTTGAACCACTTTTGAAGGCCGTCCTGATGTTATATGGATCACAGATCTTTCATATTTTTTTCCAAGAATCACATCACATGGGGGTAAGCAGACTGAGGCTGTTTCTGAGAGTTGTTATCCTCTTGCACCCTTCCATCCCAGTTTATCAGAGTTGCTGTCGTGTACCTAAGGTAGTTGTTACATTGTAGGGTACTGCTCATACTGACCATTTCTTGTTCATACATCTCTGAATAACCACTTAAGACTTTTGCTCGATGTTCTAATCAGCAGACAATCCCTTTCTTTATGCAGAACAGATAGTGGAAATTGAAGTTGATATATTGGTTTGCAATATGGATACTAGCAGTATAGCCTGGCGTCGCTCGGGTGTAATGAAAGCTTTAAAACTAATCCATGGTCCTGGAGCTCAGACTCCTTGGACATTGGCACAAAAGACTAAAAAGGAATAGTTGTTTCCAGTTAAAGCGAAACTGTAGACTGAAACAAAAATGAATGGATGTAAGTCAAATTTTGATTTCCTGATATCGATATCAAATAAGTTTTTTTCATCGTAAACTGAATTTTGAAGGCTAAATAAGTCCTCTGAGTAAATGGTATCATGGCTGAGACTAAGAACTACAATTATACCTACTTAGAGCCAAACTGGAAGCAAAAGCTAAAATAAAAGGGCTGAAAAAAATACAGACATACAGGCAGATAAACAGACACACAAACATCTTGCCTTTTATATATATATATATATATATTTTCTAGACATATGCTATTAAATATAAGAGACAATGAATGTCTATTATGTTTAATCATGAGCCGTTCTAAATGTCGTATTTTTGCTTTAATTTCAGTTGAAAATAAAGACAAAAATTCTCCAACATTTGGATAATTATTTATTGGTTTTCTTCTAAGCTTTCGGCTCACATGAGCCATCTTCAGAGAGGTAGTTTAAACTGAAATATTATAAAATCCACCATCACCGACGATTTTATTTTGTGTTGACATAAAACTCCGCTTGGCAACGGCAATAGTTACCAAAAATAATAAACGCAGTTCTTAAGTTTGCGATGCGGTTTTATGACGTCACACCGCGGGATAGCGCGAAATGACAACAAAACCATCTAGTCAAATGCAATGTAATATGTTATTTCCTGTTTTAAAGTTGATTTTATTGAGTGTTGGTTGTTTTGATTTGATGTACATGGCCTCCAATATCTGCAGGTTCCTCTTACTGTGTGTATGAGTAAGGATCACCGTATTGTTGACCAAAATCTGTCTGATATTACCTACATGTTTATGTTTTTCAGAGAAATTTTGTTTAATAGTACTCTGATCAGAAAGATGACATGTAAGTCTACGGGAGACTTATATATATATATATATATATATATATAAAATCGATTTTCTGCACTATTGTAAGAACTGCAACCTTGAAACTTCTGAATATCGTTTATGTATTTGTCTATGAGTATATCAAATTTGATTAAAATCGAACCACTCCTTCTATAACCCGATTTTTTCGATTATCGATTTTTCAATATTTATCAAGGGTACCTCGACTCAAAACCTAGCTAAGAACACTTGCAAGCGCTTATAGTACGACTGTGTAAATTTTCAAGAAAATTGGTTCGCCGTTTCGGAGTCTATAGGTAACGGACACACAGACACACACACACAGAGACAAAGTTCCATTTATAAATCAGTTTAGATTAGATCTTGAACCAATGCTCTGTTTGATATATTTGTATGTCCAAGAATGCTAGTTTGTTGTTGTTTTCTCTCTTTTGTGAATGAAGCATAGAACAGTTGAAACATTATAAATATAACAATAAAGATGCAAGCAACAGTCTGAACAAAGTAAATAATTACAATGCTTCGTCTCAGAAATATAGACAGATCCTGAAGAAGGTCAGAGTGTACAACAACCAAAACATCATGAATATGGCAACAAAGATGAGAACAACAGTCCGAACAATGTAAATACCACATCTTAGAAATATAGCCAAAAATATATATTCACAGCTTTAGACAACCAAATCCATTAAAATGTTAATTTTTATTTGTTTTTTGACACTTTTCAAAAAAAGTACTCAGATCTTTAGACAGACAATTGCAGGAACATATTTCAAAAGCTAAGACTAAAAAAGTTCTTGGACTGATAAAATCCAAGAAAAGATGGTTTATGATCTTGAAATTTCAAAGTAAAACCAAATCAGATTAAAATCTGACAAATCAAAATATCAATGCATATGAGCACTAGATATAAGTCAGAAATTTAAAAAAAAAAAATAGGGAAAAAATGAAAAAAAACATGATCTGATGATATTCTATCCAAACAGCTTTTATTCTAGGTCTTCTATGTATCATGATCATGGGTCTCCACAATTTTCTATCATTTATAGGGTCTTAATGAGATTTTTCTTTTTCTTATCTGTTATAAATCCTGCTCTGCTATCTATTTAAGCAAGCTTGCCAGGTAGGTTATGCATTCTCTTATTCCAGCCTTCAATCTGTCCTTTGAGTATCAAATTTTCCAAGCCCTCTTTCCTCATTATGTACTCTAGAAATGTCTATCTGATGTTAAGAGTTAGCATCCATATTGTTTTTGTTTATTTTTTTAATTACTTTTTCAAGTAAACCATTTTAGATTTAATCATTTTGGAGCATACAAAAGAAGAATGAAAACATACATTTTTGAAAAATAATGTAATATGGCATAACATTGACAAACTGAAGGAAAATTTTTGAGTGGAAGAAGCATGTGTAACAGTCAAGTATGACATTAACATAAAGAGATTCAAAACAAAAGCTGCACAATGTAAACTTCATTAAAACATATAATATACTTTCCTAACATGGAAGCCAAAAGAAGGGACAAAGGTTTTTTTAATTTATTTATTTTTTTTTTATTAAAATCTTCAGTGCACTAATGAAATGAAATCTGATTACTGGCTTCATCTAATGCAAGAAGTTAATAACAATGGTATCTGGATTAATCCAAGCAACACTGGGATAAAATTTCTTGCAAAAAAATAAAACAATGATTAAATAGAAGCCAAATAAATGAGAATCACATTACTAAAGTTGTGAAAAAAATTACCTTTCAAAAATGAATAAAAAGTTTCATTGTTGAGTAAGGTCTTCAATCCTATAAAACAAGATTTAGACCAGATAGAATATTGAAACTGGTATCAAAATGAAGTAAATTTATTTCTCTTCAAATTTACGAGGGTTGATTGATAAATAAGGTCCCCAATCCTATAAAATAAGTTTTAGACCAGATAGAATAATGAAACTGGTATCAAAATGAAGGGAATTTATTTCTCTTCAAACTTGCAAGGGACGATTGATAAGTAAGGTCTCCAATCCTATAAATCAAGTTTGGGACCAGATAGAATACTGAAACTGGTATCAAAATGAAGGAAATTTATTTTTCTTTAAAATTACAAGGGTTGATTGATAAGTACGGTCTCCAATCTTATAAAACAAGTTTAAGAACAGATAGATGGAACTGGTATCAAAATGAAGGAAATTTATTTTTCTTCAAAATTACAAAGGTTAAATTACAAAGTCTCTAAATCCTAATAAGTTTCAGACCGGAGAGAATAATGAAAAATCCAAATAAATTTGGATCTTTTCACAATTTCTATGCTTAATTGATAATTAAGTTCTTCAACTCTATAAAACACTGCTTTGACCAGTAAGGATGAAGCTGATATGAGAATTAAATTAATTTTTCCCTTTATAACTACAAGTTGACTTACAACACTCATTATTTAGGGTTGTACATTTTTCAGATATTATATCTGCCTAAAGTGATTGCAATCAAAGTTGTACAGCAGAATAGCACGTTTCTATTACAAACTTTTTTTCTTATGCACACAGTAGCAACAGTTGTAGTTCTGGTAATAGAACTGTTTATACAAAAAAACAAAGTTCTTAAGTTCAAATGACTTTGATTTTATATTGGCTTCCAAAACAATTGCTCCCCATCTTCCTCCCCTAACAGCTGAATCTCTCAATAAAGTGTTTTATCGTTTTCTATTCCTACCCCTCTTTGCAGTTTGTCTATTCTTCCAGAATCGTGCTTGTCTTCATTCTTGCTTAATTTTGCATCCTCTTGAACCCCTGGCTCTTGTCCATGTCACGTCTCCATACTGTGATACAGAAAGGTTAGAAATGTGTCACAACACATTCGTAAACAAGTTCAATAACCTTCCAATTGATTCTTTTCTTCCTCAGGGAAATTTTCTTCTGCTTAACAACAAACTGACCTATCATGCCTGCTGCACATATTTGTACAGAGAAGAGTAACATGTGTACCCAACCAGAAATTATGCTTTATTTCTTGAAATGCACAAAGAAAACAGCCATATATATATATATCTGTAAATTCAGATAAACTTTAGGAAGGAAATAATCATTTTCAATATGTCAGTTTAAGTCAAGCATTGTCAACCCCGCTTAAACAAAGAATGAGGAAAAATTCTAATGCCAAAGGCTTGGTCTCGTAAAGAAAGGGATGGGGAATACTGGCTTTTATAGGGTTAAGCTAGCAGAATCTTAGTAGCAATTTCTTCTATGGTAGTGGGAGGTATATGGCTGGACCATTGGGTTAGTAGTGGTAGATAGGAGGGAAGGTAACTGCTTAGCCAAATTTTAAAAAAAAAAACCTTATTGTGACTAAATGGAAGAACAAGATAATTATTGCAATTTATATTTATTTCTATGACTACACATGCTAA
>JBBBDQ010001215.1:1467500-1662500 GCA_037127315.1 Ascarosepion bandense
CTAGCTGCCTTGTAAAATTTTGCAAAGTAATAATTAAAAAAGAAAAAATAACATTGTTTTCATTTAGAATTATCCACTTGGCAATAAATACTAGAAATAGTATGAAATACATCATTTAAAAAAAAAAACTGGGGTTGGCCTAATAATTATGGCCGGTAGTGTATCTACGCTGGGTAAGAGGTAAAGACTTGGATCACAGGTAATTATGAAAATAAAAGGAATCCTGAGATTCCTGAAAATGACACTAAAGAGGAACTGTTGATGAATACTGACAGTAGCTTGATAGTGGTTGCAGAGTCTGGGAAATCTTTGCCTTTGGTCAAAAAGGTATAAATATATACATCCTACATTAAATTGGCCATGGCAGTCACATTCTACTACCATGGCTCTGTGGGGAGAGGAAGATAAGGCAAACATCAGAATGTTGATGATATTCAGACCTATATGCTAAAATTATCATTTAACTTTAAAAATACAAACAAGTAAAGACAGTTTTCAAATGAACTTTTTGTTTCTGACCTAGCACCTGGAAATGTTTCTAGCAAAAATATATCAGAAATCTAAACTTATTTATAAATGGAAGTTTGTCTGTGTCTGTGTCTGTGTGTGTGGGTGTTACCTATAGACTCCGAAATGGCTGAACCGATTCTCTTGAAAATTTACACAATAGTACTATAAGTGTCTGCGAGTGTTCTTAGCTAGGTTTTGTGTTGAGGTACCCCCGATAAATATCAAAAATCCATAATCGAAAAAAAATTGGGTTACAGAAGGAGTGGTCTGATTTTAATCAAATTTGATACACTCATAGACAAAGACATAAAAAAACGATATTCAGAAGTTTCAAGGTTGCAGTTCTTACAATAGTGCAGAAAATCGATAACTATATATATATATATATATATATATATATATATATATAAAAAAGGCAAGATGTTTGTGTGTGTCTGTTTATCGGCCTGTATGTATTTTTTCAGCTCTTTTATTTTAGTTTTTGCTTCGGTTTGGCTCTAAGTAGGTATAATTGTAATTCTTAGCCTCAGCCATGATACCATTTACTCAGAGGACTTATTTAGCCTTCAAAATTCAGTTTACAACGAAAAAAACTTATTTGATATCGATACCAGGAAATCAAAATTTGACTTACATCCATTCATTTTTCTTTCAGTCTACGGTTTCGCTTTAACTGGAAACAACTATTGCTTTTTAGTCTTTTGTGCCAACGTCCAAAGAGTCTGAGCTCCAGGACCATGGATTAGTTTTAAAGCTTTCATTACACCCGAGCAATGCCAAGCTATATATACTGCTAGTATTTCTATAAAAATACATAAATTATATAAATGTTTCTGACCTGGCATCTGGAAACATTTCTAGCAAAAAATATATCAGAAATTTTATAACAAAAGGAAACTGACTGCCAGAAATTTAAAGCATTTGTCATGATTTGAAAAGTGTTTATATAATTATTGATATTTGTTTACGATCAAGTTTTTACTTTGTAAAAGTCCCACAAGCCCAACCTATCTTTGGCTTTGTTGTCGGTCTACCTTGCACCAGAAATATATGACCTTGAAGAGCAAAGATATGATTGACAAAAATATCTTGCCATGGATGGTGGCGATGGGGTGTAACATCAAAGGCAGAAACACAAGCGACAACTAGCTTAAAAGCCAGTGATTGGCAAAGATGATTGACCGATATATCTGGACGTAGAGGACATCAATTAAGCGACAATCCTGAAAAGGCAAAAATACATAGGAATTTTGGGATTATGTAAGTCTGAGGATTTTGGCCAAAGACAGAAGAGAAGTGGAAGAAAAGAGAGAGAACTCCTTCTGACTCCTGACGACTCCTTGTGTACACGACTCTCCAGCTGCTCTACTGCTCGACACAACCACCACCAACAAAGAATAAAAATATACGATTATATATATATATATATATATATATATATATATATATATATATGTGTGTGTGCGTGTGTGTGTGTCATTGTTTGTCAAGACGATCGTTGTTTGTCCTGATCCTGCAACATAATATAACACACCAAAGCCCCTAGAAACAGCCTCCCATTTGCTTCCAATTCATTTATATGTTCCATAAATGGTTAGTTAGATAGACAGTCATTAAACATGACAGTAACTAGACTAGCAGTATGAATGGATAAGTATATTAAACAAATATTTTTAGAGGGGTGGGGGATTCGTGTCAATTTAAAAACACGATAGAAGCAACAAAAAAAAGAAATACAAAATAAAGAGAAAACACAAAAATGTTTTTTTTTAAATTCAGAAAAAAAAAAAATCCATACCCCCAAAAAATAAAACAGAAAATCCCTCCTAAAACACAGAAAATCACAAAAAAAAAAAAATACTAGACACTTCAAATACCTTAGTGTCTGAATCAATTATAACAAATTTAATATCAGTGATAAGGAAATTGAATATAGAATAGGCTGCATTAGCAGTAGTTTCACAGAACACCACAAGTTGCTACAAACCCAAAACATTAGCCTAAAATGTTCTTAAATACCCTTAGCATATTGTAACTTTCATAGGAATGCAATGCATGGTGCCTAACTTGTTTAGAAATATCTAAACTGTCAGCTGTATATGGTTGATGCCTTATTATTAAAAATGACTTCAAGCAAGTGAAGACTTAACAAGGACTATCCTTCTTTGAATCTCTTAGATTGACACTACTCAATCACAAAAAAACTTTACCCAATAGCAGAAACTATATCACTTGAAGACTTTCAGCAAATTAAGGCATTTGTGTTCAAAAAATAGACAAATCACAAAAAAAAAAAAAAAAGAAAAAAAAAATCAGAAAATTTTAATGTAATATGTACAGACTAGTTCTCAAAAGAATGAAAAATTTGATAATAGCATGATTGTAAATGACAAACTTTTTTACCTGCTTTTTTTATGATTTTCACGAAGGCCAATTCTTCAGTTTCAAATTTAGGAAGGCATTATAAGAGAAGATCATCTGCATCATGAAAAGTATTTCCATTCTTTACTATAATAAGCATATTTTTCCTGTTATTTGCTTATTACTGAATAATAAGAGTTGTGAGTTCAATACCAGGCTACAGCAGTGGTGAACAAATAATTTAGAGAGTTAAGTTAAAGGAAAATAATTACATGCCTACCTGAAAAGGTATCTCACGTGAAAGGAGAATGATATAATTCAGTGATCATAATAAAGGGTTCAGTTTGAAATTCCTGAAGAAGGCTGGAGTGTACAATGGCCGAATCATTGTAAACATAGCAATAAAAATGAGAACAATAGTCTGAACAATGTAAATAGTAAAAAAATAAAAAATAAAAAAAATAAATGAATATGAAACCTGATAATAAAAAAAGTTTCTGTTACCTTAACTTTGGATGAGATCTCTTCTACTCCTAATTTGGCAGCATCTTGTATGATAGGGGTAATAAGTCCATTCGGTGTTGCAACTGCAATGGAGATATCAACACTCTCAGACTGGACTGCGACATCTCCTTGAAAAGTGGCATTCATTTCAGGAACTCTCTAAAATAAAATTAAAAATCAAAAATCTTTGTAACATGTGCTGCTGCTATATATTTAGAGATTTTTGAGAAAATCTGTTGCATACATGTCTATACACAGAAATGGGATGTTCCTATCTTCATAAATACGTGGATATTATTGGGGTAGAGTGGAGAGTGATTATATTTACTAGCAGTTCACCACCAATGTACCTACTTTACACAGAATGTGAGTCTTGTACTTGCTGATATACTATTATCTCCAACATCAGTTTTGGTGATGACTCACACAGTAACATTTCAGGGTTACAAGAACTATGAAAATGCATGGGAAAATGAGGATTTTTTTATGAAAAAGCATTGGAAAAGGATTACACTATGAAAATGCATTGGAAAAGAATTTCACTATGAAAATGCATTGGAAAAGAATTTCACTATGAAAATGCATTGGAAAAGAATTTCACTATGAAAATGCATTGGAAAAGAATTTCACTATGAAAATGCATTGGAAAAGAATTTCACTATGAAAATGCATTGGAAAAGAATTTCACTATGAAAATGCATTGGAAAAGAATTTCACTATGAAAATGCATTGGAAAAGAATTTCACTATGAAAATGCATTGGAAAAGAATTTCACTATGAAAATGCATTGGAAAAGAATTTCACTATGAAAATGCATTGGAAAAGAATTTCACTATGAAAATGCATTGGAAAAGGATTTCACTATGAAAATGCATTGGAAAAGGATTTCACTATGAAAATGCATTGGAAAGTGATTTTACTATGAAAATGCATTGGAAAGAGATTTCTGATCATGAAAATGCATTGGAAAAGGATTTCCACTATGAAAATGCATTGGAGGATTTTACTATGAAAATGTGATTGGAAAGGATTTTAGTATGAAAATGCATTGGAAAGGGGATTGGCATGAAAATGCATTGGAAAGAGATTTCACTATGAAAATGCATTGGAAAGGGATTTCACTATGAAAATGCATTGGAAAGGATTTCCACTATGAAAAATGCATTGAAAGTGATTTTCACTATGAAAATGCATTGGAAAGGGATTTACCATGAAAATGCATTGGAAAGGATTTCTACCTATGAAAATGCATTGGAAAGGGATTTCACTATGAAAATGCATTGGAAAGTGATTTCACTATGAAAATGCATTGGAAAGGATTTCACTATGAAAATGCATTGGAAAGGATTTCACTATGAAAATGCATTGGAAAGGATTTACCATGGAAATGCATTGGAAAGGGATTGCTCATGAAAATGCATTGGAAAGTGATTTCACTATGAAAATGCATTGGAAAAGGATTTCACTATGAAAATGCATTGAAAGGGATTTACCATGAAAATGCATTGGGAAAGGATTTCACTATGAAAATGCATTGGAAAGGGATTTCATCATGAAAATGCATTGGAAAGGGATTTCACTATGAAATGCATTGGAAAAGGATTTCACTATGAAAATGCATTGGAAAGTGATTTTACTTATGAAAATGCATTGAAAGGATTTCACTATGAAAATGCATTGGAAAGGATTTCACTATGAAAATGCATTGGAAAGGATTTCACTATGAAAATGCATTTAAGAAAGGATTCACCATGAAAATGCATTGGAAAAGGATTTCACTATGAAAATGCATTGGAAAGAGATTTCACTATGAAAATGCATTGGAAAGGGATTTCACTATGAAATGCATTGGAAAGTGATTTCACTATGAAAATGCATTGAAAGGATTTCACTATGAAAATGCATTGGAAAGGGATTTTACCATGAAAATGCATTGGAAAGGATTTCACTATGAAAATGCATTGGAAAGAGATTTCACTATGAAAATGCATTGGAAAGGGATTTCACTATGAAAATGCATTGGAAAGGGATTTCACTATGAAAATGCATTGGAAAGGGATTTCACTATGAAAATGCATTGGAAAGGGATTTCACTCATGAAAATGCATTGGAAAAGAATTTCACTATGAAAATGCATTGGAAAAGAACACTATGAAAATGCATTGGAAAAGAATTTCACTAAGAAAATGCATTGGAAAAGGATTTCACTATGAAAATGCATTGGAAAAGGATTTCACTATGAAAATGCATTGAAAGGATTTTGACTATGAAAATGCATTGGAAAGGGATTTCTACTGTTATGAAAATGCATTGGAAAAGGATTTCACTATGAAAATGCATTGGAAAGTGGATTTCACTCATGAAAATGCATTGGAAAGGGATTTCTAATTAAGAAAATGCATTGGAAAGGGATTTCACTATGAAAAAAATGCATTGGAAAGTGATTTCACTATGAAAATGCATTGGAAAAGGATTTCACTATGAAAATGCATTGGAAAGGATTTTACTATGAAAAATGTACTTTTGAAAGTGATTTCACTATGAAAATGCATTGGAAAGTGATTTCACCATGAAAATGCATTGGAAAGTGACTACCATGAAAATGCATTGGAAAGGATTTCACTATGAAAATGCATTGGAAAAGGATTTCACTATGAAAATGCATTGGAAAGAGATTTACCATGGAGTCAGCATTGGAAAGGATTTCTACTATGAAAATGCATTGGAAAGGATTTCACTATGAAAATGCATTGGAAAGTGATTTCACTATGAAAAAATGCATTGGAAAGGATTTCACTATGAAAATGCATTGGAAAGGGATTTCACTATGAAAATGCATTGGAAAGAGATTTCACTATGAAAATGCATTGGAAAGGGATTTCACTATAAAAATGCATTGGAAAGGGATTTCACTATGAAAATGCATTGGAAAGGGATTTTCACTATGAAATGCATTGGAAAGGGATTTCAATTAAGGAAAATGCATTGGAAACGAATTTCACTATGAAAATGCATTGGAAAAGAATTTCACTATGAAAATGCATTGGAAAAGAATTTCACTATGAAAATGCATTGGAAAAGGATTTCACTATGAAAATGCATTGGAAAAGGATTTCACTATGAAAATGCATTGGAAAGGGATTTCACTATGAAAATGCATTGGAAAGGGATTTCACTATGAAAATGCATTGGAAAGGGATTTCACTATGAAAATGCATTGGAAAGGGATTTCACTATGAAAATGCATTGGAAAAGGATTTCACTATGAAAATGCATTGGAAAGGGATTTTACTATGAAAATGCATTGGAAAGAGATTTTACTTTGAAAATGCATTGGGAAGGGATTTTACTATCAAAATGCATTATAAAGTGATTTCACTATGAAAATGCATTATAAAAGGATTTTAATATGAAAATGCATTGGAAAGGGATTTTACTATGAAAATGCATTGGAAAGGGATTTCACTATGAAAATACATTGGAAAGGGATTTTACTATGAAAATGCATTGGAAAGGGATTTTACTATGAAAATGCATAGAAAAGTGATTTGCCATGGTGAGTGTTTATATAAACTACTCTCCTTAGTTCCACCAGTTTTAATCCTAAAAGCTAAAACCCATCCTGCCATTCACATTGTAGCAAACCACCTTTCCTTCCCTTTATGTTTTCTTTGTTAGGTGCAAGTTCTCCTCAAGCAGCTTCCTCTCATGAACCATTGTCTTAGGAAATCAACTTCCATGAGGTTGCCTAACCTATTCAAGTATAGAGTTAACCTTTATCTTACATACAAATCCACATAAGCTGTACCTCTTACTCTGTAATCCCCTACCTTGAGAGGCCCTCAGGCCTTGTACAGGGTGAACACCACTATATATATGAATAGAATAATTAATAACAGGTACGAAAAAGTGTCTTTAATCTAACATGCTTCACTTTAACAAGCTTGTTCAGAGACAGTATGTTGATTGAGGTTTCATTTCATTTGAGTAAGATATATGTCACGTGTAGTAAAGTTACAGATGAACAATTTTAAATGCAGCAAAAAATCTTATGCCTGTTTATATGTGTGTGCCACGTGTAATAAAGGCAATAGATGTTTGTTTTACATTTAAATGTGTGCATTTGTCAAGCTTATTTAAACTATAGATGAATTGTGTTTATATGTCATAATGTTAGTATATGTGTGAATGACAACAAAATACATTTCCATTTAAAATTTTAGTGAAATAACATATATAAGTATCACGCAATGAACAATTTTTTCAAATAAAACATTTATGAGAGAATTACATATGAATGAGTGTTTATGAGTCAGTAAAGTTAGTATGTGTGTGAATTATAAAACAAAATATATTTTTGTTTAAAACTCTAGTAAAATAATGCATACAAGTAGTAAGTGAAAGTTTTTATAAATAAATAAATTTTTTGAAAATAAGTTGTTAACAGTTGGAATCTTGGATTTTTTTTTTAATTTTAAATCATTTGCCTTTAAAAAATCTCTGAAGAAGGTTGTTAAAAGTGAAACACGTTAGATGAAAGACACTTTTTTCCTACCTGTTCTTTACTTCTATTCATCTTGTCAGATTTCATTCCATACATTCAACTCTTATATAAAAAAAAAGAAGATATTATGCTGAATTTACTCTAAACTTTCTGAATTTACTCTTAATCTTTCTCACCAGTGAGATGTGGCTTCTCTCTGTCTATTCTACAAATATTTCCATGGCTTCTGCTCTGATGAAGTTAAGTCACTAATGCCCCCTCCACAAAAATTTACTCAAATTAACTATTGAAATAGTTAAATGTAACCAACTTTTCTCCACTAACAGTTTCTTTTCTTATACTTCCCACTTGTGAAACTCCCTTCCGTTTAATTGATTCCCTGATAAATACAATCTCCAAAAATGTAAATGCAATGTTAATTGTCATCTTCTATCTTCTTGGATCCTGTTCATCTTTTATCCTTTCTTCAATACCCTCTGTACCCAGTATTTTTTTCACTGCAACCCTCTGTGCACTAGTGGCAGTCCCACCTTACTTGGGATAAAATGTTTAACAAAAAAAAAAAAAAAATGCAACTTCAATCCTTATTTTTTATCTTCTGGAATTCTATTACCCAGTCCTTTCTCCTCTTGTGCACTAATAGTGGTCCTGCCTTGCTTAGGATAAAACGATTAAAAATTTAAAAAAAAAAAAAAAAAAAGGAATCAAAAAGGCCAGTACAACCAGGCCAAAATGCTCCAACAATGTAGCAGTGAAAGTAAAAGTAAAATCACAAGTTCTAGGCTAAACAGCTTGCGGGCAAATTAATCCTTACTTATACTATATTTTTTTTAAATTGAGTCATAAAATATTGCTAGACAAATAATTGAATTAAATCAGTGTACATTCTCCATGGCAAAATGGCTTCAGAAAATCAAGGTCATCAATTTAAAATCAAATCTTTAAATTCAACAAAAAAAGCAAAGAACTCATGATAATAAAAATCTGCCACTCACCTGGAGAGCCAAGGCAGCTGCTTTGATAATGAAATCATTCATAGAAACTTTGACATTTTCAGCTGTTGAAAAGAAAGAAACAAAAAAAAATTGTATTTAATTATGAGTTATCTAAACAATGTACCAGAGAAAATATTTCTGGTAATCTATCACATGCTAGAGGCATAGTGGAGTAATGGATAGTGGCTTGGAGGAATCAGTAATGCCAAATTCATTACATTTGCTTATGCTCTAAAACCCTTGGGAAAGGTATGAATCCATCTCTTCTCCCCCAAGCTATGAGTAAATAGCAGGATAGACTAGGTTCTATAACCTTGGATGGCAACCAGTTTAAGAGAAGGAAAAACTCTGATTTTAAATCAGCCTAGAGAGAAATGGGCTCCATCAGTGTGTCGTACCCCAAAAAACAACACTTCTACTGTGGCTACAGTACATACAGTGCCCCTACAGCTTCCTTTTCTACAGTATTTACATTATTCAGACTATTGTCCTCATCTTTGTTGTCATTTGTACAACGTTTCGGCCATTGTACGCTCTGGCTTTCTTCAGGAGTTAGGAATTTTGAACCGAACCCTTTATTACAATCACTGGGGTATATGATCTCCATCCCTTGCGTAGAGCCTCTTCTGGTAGTCATGAGTTATCTCCCTCTAACCCTCTAAGTTACTTGTTCACTACTGCTGTAGCCTGATATTGAACTCACAACTCTTTAGGTCAGGTCACAGGAACTAACCAACGTCTATGTCCACTGAGCCATGTGTTCTTAGGGCTTTCCAGTGGATGTAGACATTGGTTAGTTCAAAATTCTTAGCACCTGAAGAAGGCATGAGCATACAACAGCCAAAACGTCATATGAATGGCAACAAAGATGAGGACAATAGTTCGAATAATGTAAATACTGTAAAAATTACTTCATCTCAGAAATAGCTTCCTTTTCTGTTAAAATTTGTAAACTGTGCATTGCAATGACTATTCTTAAAAAAGATCCCAATTTTGAATTTAAAGTTGTACTTCTCCTAGACTGGTTGCCAAACAGAACTAGACAACCCAGTCTACACTGCTATTTAACCTATAGCTAGAGGAAAAAGAAATGGATTAGTGCCTTTCTTAAGGGGATTATGTGAATAACTGTAATTTGCTCCCCATTTCCATTTTCCACACTTAACTATCAATCCACCCACACCTTCCCCAGAGAGAGAAGCCAAAACCTAAATAATATTATTTTCATTTTTCCTAAAATTTTCACTTATTCATTTCACATATTAATTCATTTCTTTTTAATTGGATAGATATATAAAGAGGGTATGCGCGTTGTGGTACAGTGGATATCGGCTCAGAACGAGAAGCCGGGGCGCCAAGTTCGAATTCCAGTTGTAATCCATTGCATTCACTTATGCGTAAATACCCTTGGGAAAGGTATTAATCCGTCTCTTCCTTCCAGTTATGGGTTAAATAGCAGGACAGATTGGGTTCTATAGCCTTGGTCGGCAACCAGTCTACTGCAGAAAGCAATGGCAACATACTGCGGGATAATCTTCTGCCCAGTCAGTCATGTCTCAAAAAGACATGATCACCCAAGCGTGTATCACGTATGGCACTTAACTGACTGATATAAAGAGGTGCTGAAAATTCCTCAGCCCAAACCACTTTCCTAAACTTTTTAGCTTCTAAGAAAGCTTTCTTACAAAAAGAAAACAAGCATTAAAAAAAATTAAATACTATCATAAAAGAATTTTATTATTTGCAGACATCACAAAACGTTTCCTACTAACAAGCAAGGAGAGAAACATGCAACACACTTCTAGTTCATTTTCTAATAATGCAGGGGTCCAACAGGGCTCTATCTGAATTACACTGTTTCTGATCTTCATCAACAACCTCTCCAATGTCATCAGTCCTCAACTAGGTATCTATGCAGATGACACTCCTGTCTTAATAGCAACAACAGATCTGACAGTGTAAAAATAGAAATTGCTCACAAAAATAGACTTCCAATCAGTGGTTAACTGGGGCAAGAAATGACTTGCAAATTTTAACACATCCAAAACAAAACTCCTTTTATTTAATCACAACAGAGAATCTTTTCTGCCTACTATCAAGATGGTTGATGCTAAACTCCAGTAGAGCAACACTGTCTTCAGTTTATGTTTTCCACTGACATAAAGTGGAGCAATCATAAAGTTTATCTCTTAACTGCATCTCTTAATTCTTGTTCTACCAAACATTTACAAAATTGTTATGCACTGCTTTCCTTGATTCTTCTTGCCTTCAGTATGTTCTGTGAGTGTCATATTTTCTAAGCCATCTTTCCTTATTATGTGCCACAGAGAGTTAAATTTTTCTGACTATTTTTAAATATGAGAGTCTTATTTTCCATTTTCTCTAAAACTTTGTTGTTCATGTAAGACCTGAATTGACAAGTTTTTTTTTATTCTGAGTTAAAGGAATTTTATAATTCACATCAGAATTAACAAATTGGCATTTTCCTTAATGCTTTTGCTCACCAAATACAAGGCTCAAGATCCACTCAAGGTAAAGGGTAACTGAATGGGGTTGTTTTATGAATGTAAAAAATTGTAGATTATGAAAATATGTACTATAGATAATGGCTGACCCTGGACTTGAAAGGTGGAAGATTATGGTGGTTGGGGAAGCATTCTCTTGGGAGTCTGTTCATAAAATAAATGGATTATATTGTACATGCAACTAAAAATAATCAGTAAGAGGACTTTTTTTTCAATAAAGTTGACTGTTTATCTGCTTTGAATTTTTGTTGTAAACCTGAATGAACTGATTTATTATTTTCATAGAAAATAATTTCATGATTCACATTCAAATGCACAAATCCTGACAGTTCAAGAAATTGAAAGGGAGTTCCACAGGCAAGTTACCCTTTACCTTGAGTGGATCTTGAGCCTTGTATTTGGTGAGCAAAAGCATTAAAGAAAATGCCAATTTGCTAATTCTGATGTGAATTATAAAATTCCTTTAACTCAGAATAAAAAAAACTTGTCAATTCAGGTCTTACATGAACAACAAAGTTTTAGAGAAAATGGAAAATAAGACTCTCATACTTAAAAATAGTCAGAAAAATTTAACTCTCTGTGGCACATAATAAGGAAAGATGGCTTAGAAAATATGACACTCACAGAACATACTGAAGGCAAGAAGAATCAAGGAAAGCAGTGCATAACAATTTTGTAAATGTTTGGTAGAACAAGAATTAGGAGATGCAGTTAAGAGATAAACTTTATTAAGAGCTACAAAAGACAGGAAATTGCAATGGAGCCATGATCAGCCATGTCTTGAATGATGGATAGAGGGAAAGAGAAACAGAGAAAGAAGTACGAGACATACTTGATGGGCTTGACCAAGTGAATGACGGAGCAGGATTTGGAAGAGATATATACGTTGTGGTGCAGTGGATATTGACTCAGAATGACAAATTGGGGAGCCGAGTTCGAATTCCAGTTGAATTCCTTGCATTCACTTATGCACAAATAACCTTGGGAAAGGTATTAATCTGTCTCTTCTCTCCAGTTATGGGTTAAATAATAGGACAGTTGGGTTCTATAGCCTTGGCTGGCAACCAGTCTACCGCAGAAAGCAATGGCACTGCGGGATAATCTGCTGCCCAATCAGTCATGTCTCTTTCAAGACATGATCACCCAAAGCATGTATCATGTATGGCACTTAACTGACTGACTGATCAAGATAAAAAAATGTTAAGAGCAACAAGGGAGAGAAGCAAGTGGAAATCCATGATTGTCTACGTCCTGAAGGAACACGGCACATAAAAAAGAAGACATAAGTTAGATTCATGAAGAATGGACTGGTAAATTAAATACCTTTCCCAAAGGTATTTGAATGTAAGCGATTGTAATAACATCAGCTGGAATTCAAATACTGCTCCCTGAATTCTCGTTCTGAGCCAATATCAATTGCAGCACAACTAATCTTCATTTTTTGTTAGATAAACCATTATTATTGCCAACCATTTTTATTCATGCTTGACTAGCATTTACTTTCATTTTTCATTGGATGAAGGATTGTCAATCATTATTATTCTTTTTTGTATAGCATTTACTTTCATTCTCATTTTTCTTTAGATAAAGCATTTGTTATATATTCTGGGGACCAAAAGAATGTAAATGAACTTAAAAAGAATTTATTCCTGTCAAAGGCAAAAAAGAACACAATGATTTCAGTTGAAGCTGGAATGCAAAAACAAAAATAAACAGTGTATTGTGTAAACAATACCATTTTTCAAGGTCATAAAATATAAACAATAGAATATAATTTAATTAAATTTTTCAGTCAGAAGCGAATACAATTTATATTAAACTATTCCGGATTATAAAATAATGAATAGAAAAATTAATTATATTTTAGTAAGTCAACAAGAAATATGTTTTGGTTGTCAGAAACAATGAAATAAACAGGCATGGCATCAGCATGTCAAAGTCAGAAAAAATTTGAACCATGAAATAAACAATAATGTGATTACGTCAAAATTTAATTGGCTAAAGACAACAATTGGTTATTAGACCTGCCTGGGAATGATATAATTGGATGAAGCTCAAAGCGTGAACTTATATATAAAACCAGGTTTTCCCAGGTCAAGACAGACAGAAGAGAGAGCAGACAAGCTCAGTACCCAAAGAGAATTCAAGGAAAGACAACTCCAGCTGTTACTTCCTTGTATATGTATGCTTCCTCTGACTACCCTTCTACATGCAATTGTCACATTACAATAGAATAAAGTGAATATATTTTTATACACACATTGTCTATCATTAGATTTCAAGACAATCATCAACATTGGATTGCAGATTATACAGTATACGTTGCTCTGGTATACATCACTGACATAGAACACATTGTCAACCATTATTATTAAAGCTGGAGATGAAAGCTGTAGTCAAAAGTTATTAGATAGAGCATTGTCAACCATTATTCATTTTTTTTTTTATAACAATTGTTGACAATGTTTCAACTAATGAAAAATGAAGATTGAATTCAATACTAGAAAAAACTTAATGAAAATGTTTAACATGGTTGAAACTTCCCAAAATTCATGGTAAACTTCAAATCATTTAAACTTTAAAATAAGTTTGCAGGCACTGAGTTCAACAGTTATTTGTTAATGATAAACAAAATTTCACCAGTTAACTTCTGGTTTTCAAAGTGTGCTTTTTGGCTAGAACCCACTGTTCATCCTCAACAGTTTCATGGTAACGGCAAATAATTGCATATTCACAAACAAAAGCACAGTGCAACAACAACATTTTTTTCTATTTAATACTTACCTATCAACTGTTTTCGGAGTTTAAGTGCATTTCCTACATTGCACTCAACAGAGCCATAACTATGTGGAATGGTTGTCTGAAAAAGGAAAGAGAAACATCAGGAAATGATGAGACACAAAACTTTAACAAAGAACATAAAAGGAATTTAAAGTTAGACAACTATTCAAACTCTTTGGCAATACACAGGAACAAAACTGGCAGTAACTTTGATTTTATAAATGTCAAAAAAATTAAAAAAAGAACATAATTCTATACAGAGAAAGTACTTTGCGGGCCTACTAAAAAACTATAAACATTTGTCAAAAAACTTTATATTACACCAACATTTATTGAGTTCATTATTTTAACCTTTTGTTACATATTAGTTACAATTGCAACCAATGTGCAACAAATGATTATGTATATTTGCATGTGTGTCTGCCTATTGGACATTGTGGGTTTTTCCCATGTTGGTTTGGGGAAGTTTTTATATATATATATATATATATATATATATATATATATATATATATAATAACGTATGTTTATCTAAAACAAATGGAATATATATATATATATATATATATATATATATATAAAAACTTCCCCAAACCAACATGGGAAAAACTCACAATGTCCAATAGGCAGACACACATACAAATATACATAATCAGTTGAATGTAAGACAAACTAGAATTATTAAACACTTACATGCATAATGCAATATTTACGGTTTTTCAGTAAAGCTTGAAATCCATTCATTTTTAAAAATTGCAGATGGACGTGTTATATCTTCTTGAATTCGGAATGCCATAACCTATACTAATGTTGGTTCAACAAGTCGATTGCACATGAAACATGATTAACCAATGAAAATCAAACAACAGAAAAAATACTAGAATTTCTTTCTTCCTTTTGTTCGTATCTCATTTTCTAATCAAGATTTAATATATAAGTGAAACATGTTATATTGTTAACACATCACTCAATAAATCCTGGGCCTGACATATAGATGCTGCCACTAATAAAAAATCCATATGATTTTTATGAAGTACTAATCTTCAAATGGCATGTGACAAAATTTGGGCCCAATTGGATTATTAGTTTACAAATTACAGTTATTTAAGTGAAACTACTGTTGCAAATTTGTAAAAACAATGAAAAAATTTGAATTTCAAGTGTTGATAAAGCATTGTTTTCTGATGGGAAAAAATACTGTCCAAGTAAAGTAATAGCCTGATACGTTATTCAGACTCTGCTCTATCAAAAACAACAGTTAAGAGGTGGTAGGCTGACTTTAAACGTAGTCATACAGACACAAATGATGCTGCATGCTCAGGTCACCCAAAATCAGCAGTTGTCCCAGAAAACACCAAAAACATCCACAAATTTTGGTCGATCATAATTTGAAGTTGCATGAGATAGCAGAGGAATGGAACATATTAGAAGGCAGTGTATTCACCATTGTGCATGAACACTTGTAAATAAGAAAGCTGTGTTCAAAGTAGGTGCCGTGTTTGCTCACAGTTGATCAAAAACAATGTGTTGATGATTCAGAGCCTTGTTTGCAACTATTTCAACGCAGCAAGAAGGAGTTTTTGCACAAATATGTGACAATGAAGAAAACATGTATTCACCACTCCAGAGTCAAATCAGCAGTCAGCTGAATGGACAGCAGCAGATGAAAGCCGTCCAAAGTGACCAAATATGCAAACATCAGCAAGCAAGGTTTTGACCTCCATATTTTTAAATGTGCAAGGTATTTTGTTCATCGATTACCTTGAGAAAAGAAGAACCATCAATAGCATTATTGGTGCATTTGAAAGAAGAAATTGCCAAAAAAAAAAAAAAAAAAAAAAAAAAAGGCCACAAATGAAGAAGAAAAAAGTGATTTTCACAAAGACAACACGTGTCACAAGCCGATCGCAACAAATTGCACTTCAAATTGCTTTCAGATCCACCCTATTTTCCAGATCTGGCCTCTAGTGACTTCCAGCTGTTTGCAGAGCTCAAAAGAATGCTCCAAGAAAAGAGATTTGGTTTCAATGAAGAAGTGATATTGGAAACTGAGGTATATTTTGAAGCCAAAGATAAGTCATTCTACAACAAAGGCATTGAAATGTTAGAGAAGCGTTGGAATCAGGCTATCACCCTAGAAGGAGACTATGTTGATGAATAAAGTTGAATTTTGCCTAAAAGTTGTTGTTTTATTAGTTAGGCCCAGGATTTACTGAGTGATGTGTTAAATTTTGCCTATTTGTTTTCATACTGTCATATTCCAATCCATATTTGACCCCAACTCATAGAAATTTAAATTTTATTAAGAAAAAAAAAACAATAAAATGAAATTTAATTTGTTTTTTTTTACCAGTGCAAAAAAAAAAAAAAATCACTATTCTCCATATTACATCTGTTCTGTCAGCAAGACACAGAATATGCTAACTGATTCTTCTCTTCTTGATTGGTAAAAACCATGCCAAAATGGAGATTACCGCATATCTCATATGTTGAGACACAACGAAAAGGTCAAAAGGACTGTACTTGGCTGGGTGGCTTTTGGAAAAGTTCCTAGCATCATTAACAACAAGTCTCAATTCAACATTTGAAACCAAGGGAAAGTTGTTGAATGAATATATTCTGCTGTTGAAGACTTATGAAAATGAGATAAAGACTCTTGCCCAACATAAACTGGAGTGAATCATGCTTGGTATCAGTTTACATGGCAGGAAGAGCAACATCTAGATTCAACAGTAAACTGGAGTGAAGGACATAACTAAGATCAACAAGAAAGGCAAACATAGATAGGTTGGCAAATGTATCTGTTCTCAGAGACATAGACTATTCAGAGTAGACACTAAGGCAGTGGAAAAGAACTAGAGGGCACAGCCAAAGGCAAGAGGATTGTAGGGATAGGAAATTAAGAATTAAAATCAACCTTCTTCTTCACTTTTACAAAAATTCACAATGACGTGTGAAATCCTGGTTTTTCTCAAATAGAAAAAGGATTGACCATGTGCTTAAAGAAAAAGTTGAAACCGGATTTTGCAAGTATATATTAAACTGATTTTCTGACCAATGGAAGCGACTTGCAAGACTAAAAAGGACTTCGCAAACCAGTGCGAAAATCTAAATTACAATAAAAGACTCTGATCAGCACCAGTCGGTCAGAGTCAGATGGGAGCAGCGAGAGAGACAAAACTAAAATGTAACTTCAACTCAACCCGGAGATAAGTTCAGGTCACACCTTGTTCTCTTCCTCCTTCTTTCTTGTGTACTGATTCATTTTACTTCTAGATCCAAAGACATTCCTACCAAACAAACATATACATACATATGCATATACTCTTTCAACAATTACTACTACGAACTCTTGATACCCTTAACTTTCTCATTGAACACAAACTCTCCCTTAACTTCTAAATGATGTTTCTAATTACACATTAACTCCTACAACTTATGTTATTCTTTTCTTTTAATAAATTTCTATTTTAAAATGAAAAATGTATATTTTTATTCTTACACTATTCCACACATTCCAACCTGCAACCAACCTTCTGATGAAAACCTCCTGATAACTCTGGATAAAACTTGTAAGCTGTAGAGAGTTCGGTTAAGTATGACACAAGGCCGAATCAAAGAAACATTAACCCGCTCCCTACAACTTCAGGATAAGACACTCTTACTCAATACCTCACCCTCTACTTAGTGCAGATTGGCCAGAGATAGGAAGTGATGGAGGTCAACCAGAGAGGGGTTCATCCAACAAGAGTAAGAAGAACCTGGATTTGGATTTGCAAGACAAGATTTAAGATGTACCCTCTAAGTACTGAGGTGGTAGGAAATATTTGAGGATTTAATAGCTTACCATACTGGCACATCAAAATCAACAACTTCACAATGTCATTTTTTTTCTATCACAACAAATCACATTTTGGACAGAGTATGAGTAATGCATACCTGCCTTCATTGGCCATATTGCAATAGTAAAGTGCTCATTTACAGTGCAAGAGGTTGCAGATTTGATCCCTAGCCAGGTCATACCAAAGACTTTGAAAATGGTACGTGACACCTCTTTGCTGAGCACTCAGCAGCAAAAAGAAGGGCTGAGCTTAAGTAGAGAAATCCAGGGATAAGAGTTGCACCTACCCCTACCGCAAGGTGGTAGAGGAAGAAAAGGGAGCCTTCAGATCACTCTTGACTTAGTAGTCAACCAACTTACACATTATTTATACCTGCTTTTTCTATTTTGATACAAATCTCTTGATTCATGGAATGGTATGCTCTGCAGAATGACTGTTCTGACAACATTAAGAACACCTTGGCACACCAAAAAAGTTTGAAGACAAAGAATGGAGGCATTACTTCATGAAGAGTCATGTCAGGTACAAATCAAACTTGTAAAATCATTAGGAGTTGATCGCACAACAGCTTCGAAACCTTTGAAAACATTAAGAATGATTCAAAAGTAAGGTCATTGGGTGCCATATTAGTTGAAACAGAGAAACATCAAACTGTGTTTAGTCAGGTGTAAACAGCTGCTTCAATGGCAGAAAAGGAAAGACTTTTTGCATCATATCGTAACCTACAATGAAAATTGGATACACTATGATAATTGTAAGTGTAGATCATTGGGTAAGCCCAGCCATACATCAACATCAGCAGCAAACCTGATTATCCATGATTCAAAGCTTCCGCTCTGCATTTGGCCAGATCAGCTGGGTGTAATGAGCTAATTAAACGAACCAAAACCATCATGAGAGATTGCTACTGATTACAATTGATGCATTTGAGCCAAGCACTGAAGAAAAAAATGGCTGCTATATGAGCAAAGACACGACAAAGTGAATTTGTAACTTGACAACACTAGGCTACATGTTGCAAAACTGGTGAAAACCTACTTGGAAATGCTTAAATGCAAAGTCCTACCCCACCTGCCAAACTGCCCCATCACGTGTTTTGATCAATGGCACATGGCCTGGCTGAGCAGTACTTTCATTCTTATAAAGATGCAAAAAAAAAAAAAAAAAAAAAAAAAGGGTTGACTCATGGTTAGCCTCAAAATGTGTTGTTTTTCCGACATGCAATTCAAATGCTATCAGAGAGATTAAAAAAGTAGTGGCTAGCAATAGAGAATAACTTCAGTGACATGTTTCTTCTCTGATGGCTCTTAATATGTTTTCTCCTGTTACTCCATGCAACCCTCGTTCCGTCATCCACCTGATCAGGCCCTTCAAATATGTTATCCGCTGCCTTCCTCTGTCTCTTTTTCCTTCTATCTGGCCTGTCAGTATCAGGTTCTCCAAGCCCTCCTTCCTCATTGCATGTCCCAGAAACTTCAGTTGTCTCTTCCTGATGCTCACTATTAGCTTTCTTTTCAATGCCATTCTTTCCAAAACCTCATCATTGCTCACATGTTCAGTCCATGATATCCACAGTATCCTTCTGTAAAACCACATTTTTGCTGCTTCAAGTTTTCTCCTCATCTTCAATGATATTGTCCAGCATTCACTGCCGTATTGAAGAACTGACATCACATAGCAATCTAGCACTCTCTTCTTTGTTTCTAGGGAAATTTTCCTGTGTCTTAGTACTTTACTCAGCTTCTGAAACATGTCCTTTGCCATGCCAATTTGCCTTCGGATCTCTGTGTTGCACTTTCCATCTCCTGTTAGAACACTTCCTAGATATTTAAATTTTTGTACTTGCTTGATTCTAGTATCCCCTACCTGTATTTGGCATTTTGGATTGTTTTTTGTTTTTTTGCTGATGACCATGCTGTTTTCTTGCTGTTTATTTGTAGCCCTTTTTTGCTACTCTCCTCAGCTACCTTCTGTAGGAGGTTCTGTAGTTTTCTTTCCATGTCTGCCATCATTACTTTTCATGAAAAATCTGTGAGAACTTATTCAAGGTTCTAATACTTTTTGTAACTGTTAGGTGTAAAACTAACTTCTCATTCTGGATAAAAAACAATATTTGTGCGGCCAGCTAACCAACTTACCTTAGATTCTGTTAATCTCCGAGCAATGACCTTTCTCATATTCGTTGTGGGGATGTCTATAAAAGCTGCTGCTGCTGATGCTGGAGGTGAAGGTGGTAATGGTTTGGAGGGTGCTGGTGTTGCAGGGGTCACAACAGGAGCTGCTGGCTTAGAGGCCGCTACAGGTGGATGAACCAAATCAACTTTGTGCAAACTCTTGTTTTTAATCACAGACAGGACATCTCTGAAAAAAAAAAAAAAAAAAAAAAAAAAAAAAATTGTTAAATGATAAATTCACTGTATAACATGACATTTGTCCTTGGATAGCAACTGTTGTTTCCTATTTGCATACACCTAGAAAGTATGAAAAATGGCTAATATTTCTTTCAAACTTTTGTGACCAGGATAATGATATTATTGACCTATTCCCAGTGGGAAAACTGGTGAATGTTAACATTCTCATTCACGCAAACTGGTAATGAAACAACATATGATTCAATATGTTCACTGTATTTATAGTGCCATATGTCACCAGAACATTCTTGAAATTCTTGAATATGTCTGGAATGCAATGAGAAATAGGTTAGCTTCCAAACAACAATGTCCAAGTCACAAAAGCAAAGTTTGAAGGGAATAATAGTTGTTTCCTTTGCTTTCTTTAGTTTTTTTTTCCCCAGTGCTGCTCATCCTGTACAAGGCCTGGAGGCCACTTGAGGTAAAGGGATACAGAAGAAGAGGCACATTTTATACAGATAAATGAGGAAGATAACAGTTAAGCCCAGACTCAAACAGATTAAAATTGTAGTGATTAGAGAAACATCCTCTTGGGAGTCAGTTCCACAGAGCAGTGGTTCACAGTAAAAAGCTGCTCGAGTGGAATTTACTTCTCACCAAAGAAATACGGAGAGAATGAGGGTGTGTGCCTAGTATAGTGGGTCCTAGCTATAAAGGTTCAAACTGGTAGGACTACGGAATACAGTTTGTCTGAGAACTTTTCCACAAAAAGCAGTGAGAGGCTTGCCACATCCAGCCTGTGAGATTGTTGGGTAGAAAATAATTTGTAACTAACAAGGACACAGAGATGCTTTTGGATTCTATCGCGACTAAAAAATGAGGATGGTGCTGCGCCTGCCCAAATATAACAACAGTACTCCATTGTAGGCCTGATTTGTCTCTTGTAAAGGTAGAGGATAGCACAAGGAGTCAGTTACTTACTGGAGTGGTCCAGAGAGCTGACCATTTTTCATGCATCATTAGTAATGGATCATTTCTCTTGAGGTCTGGGTGCTTAATGCTCAATAGATGCTCAAGGAATGGGGACTCATCGGGGGGGGGGGGGGGGCATCACTACATCATGACTGGTAGTAGTTCTGGTTTCAGTTGATGATAAAGGATTGTAACTTGTTCAGTTTTTAAAGCATTGAAAGTAACCACCCAGTTTTTTCCCCACTGAGATGTTAAAGGTAGATCAGAAAAGCGATCAGCTGCCAATCTCTGATCATCATAAGTTCTAGAGGTTCACCTACATGTTTTATACCCATTTCTATGGTGTTATGTGTTAAGTTGTAACAAAAGAAAAAAAAATGAATGACCAAAACAGAGCTAAATCACAGACAAATATTTAATTTACAAAAATATAAAATAAAAATATGTATACACCAAAATACAACTTTTTTATTCAACACAGAAAATTTGAGTTTACTACTAGCAAGTGTTATGAGGAGAGAAGAGGAAGGTAAGGTGTCAAGTATCTTTACCCTAGTTAAGCTATACTTTTTGGAAATCCTCAAATATGTATATAAAGAAGTTTAGTCAATGAAAGAGTCAAAAATTTCTATTTACCCACTTAGTTCTATGAGATTCTCTTTCAGGTTTTAGTTGGTCGGCAACTTTTCTTAGAGATTCTTTCAACTGGATATACAAATCCATAAATCAAAGCCTGAGTTGATAATGTCAGCAAATCCTTTTAACAACTAACTACTCTCTTCCCAAAACCTATTTTTATTTGCATATTCCTAGAATCGTTTAGAATTCTCTCGATTTTACTGGAATATTCTACAATCTTCCAAAACGTTCTATTCTAATTTCTCTATTTAACAACTACTTCATGAATGAAAACTTTTTTGTAATAAGAAGTAGGACTCAACAGAATCCCTTACTATAACTTTTTAGATACTATTAATATTATTTTTATATAAATGCATCCTCATAACATATGGGCATATACTCCTCTTGCAAAAATAATACTGCGTCAATATGTCAGGTGAGCAAAGTTGCATCTCAAAATGACTGTTTTTCTCTCATAAATGTTGGGCCATAAACTGCTATCCATTTGACAAAAAATCTGCTCAAACCGAAATTTGCGTATCTTCTTCATTGATAAATGACGAAATAAACTGGACCCAAGGTGAACCAAAATGACTTGCTTTTTCATAACTGATAAAATTAACAAACATCAATACAAATATAAACAAAAATATTCAATTATTTTTATTGTTTTTCATTGGTGACTTGGCCAAATTGTGGAGTGCGTGGGTCAGGTCTGGTGGGATTACACATGCATCAAGGCTGCCAGCCAGCCAGACTGACTGCTGTCTGCAACTCTAAAATCAATTCTCTAAACTCTAAACTATAAAAACTGCTTCTTTGTGACAGCTGACATCACTTAAATAGTTACCTCCTGACACCCGAGACTTCCGGTGCATTCTGTCTCATCTCAGATGCTGACCTCCCTTGACCTCCACTCATCAAAACAAAATCTGCCTGACACCTGTGTTTCATCCTTAGTGACATGTATCTGCATCACCCAGAGCAAAACATACTTCTTGGCAAAATTTCACACTAACCAAGATATTATTTAACACACATACCATTGTATCATCAACATAGTAATTTACAAATGATGTGAGTATACTCTTAGGTAGATAATTTATATAAAGTAAAAAGAGGATTGGTCAGAAAAGGGATGTCTGCATTAATTGCTACAGCCCTAGAGGACTGGTCATTAACAACTACCTTCAGGGACCTACCTAAAAAGGAGTTTATTATTCAGAAGATTACAGAAGAAATTAGAAAATAACACTGACTAAAGAAAACAAAATTCAAACTTTTTGTTACACAGTGTTATTCCTTTTCTGGGATTATCTGAAGGGTATAATCTCTGATTTCTCCCCCTCAGAGGTCTTGTTGCCAGATGCAGTTTACCGTCATGCCCAGGACCAAATAGTGAAAAAGAAAGAGAGAGAGAGAAGGGAAGGAATGGAAAAAAAAAGGAGTGGAAGGTGGGAGGAATTAAGACAAGAGCAATAGAGAGAAAAAGAAATAAAGGATGAAGGAAAAAGAGAGGGGATAGAGAGAAAAGGGAGAAAAGAACAAAAGCAAGAAATGAAAGACAGAAAAATTTGGAAGGAATGAAGGTAAAGGAAATACATTGTGAAAAAAGAGAAGGAATGATTATGGTTTCTTAAGAAATTGGTTTTAGGACAAATTGACTGAAAACAGAACTTTCTATGATTGAGTAGATCTTTAGGCATTAAAAAAGACAATACTTCATCAGACCCTATAGACTGGCACTACAGTACCACAAATGGTAAGAGTAATATTAGCCATTTCCTTATAAAGAAACATACAGTATTCATTGACCAAGCAACTAGTGCAACTTTTGGTTGAAATTTATAAATAAAAAAAATATATTTCAAGTCCATTGTAATCGCTCTTTCCAGCATTGATGGGTGTTTCCTTCCTAACCTTTTAGATAAAATAATGTTGAATGCTAACATCTTGAATACTTCATTATTTTCTCTTCAAGCTACATGTGCTATTCATTTTAGTTGTTGCTGCTGTTGACAGTCCTTGAGTGATGTGGTTTTTGTTATTTAGTAGTTTTTTGTTTGTGATTCTGCAAAGTCAGTTCACAAGATTAAGTGTGGTCTTTGCTAAAACTCACAGGCTTTATTCACTCAAAGCCATTTTTAACCATTGACCTGAGAAGGCATTTGTATATGGCTACCAGTTTAGATATTTCTAAAGGTGTCTGGCACTATGCAAGGCATCCATATGAAAACCTCTACCTGACAAGGCAATTTAAGAAAAGGACTAGAGTTTTCAGATTAGTGTTTTGGTTTAGTAGCAGTTTGCAGCATTGGGTGAAACTACCTCTGTGCTGGACAATCTCATTATAGAGGAAGAGACTTGAAGCAACAAAATATGGTTCTATAGAAGGATGCTGAGAATACCATGAACTGAACAAAGGCAAAGTTTAAGGGAAAATGGAAACAAAAAGGGCACTTTTACTTAACATCAGGAAGAGGCAGTTGAAATTTTAAAGGGCACATAATGAGGAAAGAGAGCTTGGAAATTTTGATACTCATAGGACAGATTGAAGGCAAGAGGGACAGCAAAACAATGCATAACCTATCTAGAAATGAGTATAAATTGATTGCAAAAAAAGGGGTTGGGGAGATAGCAAAAAGAAAGTTAATAAGAGCTACAAAGGACATGAATTTGTGGAGAGCCATGATCGCTAATGTCCTGAAGGGACATGGCACAATGCATGTTTGCTTATTGGCAATGATTATCATGAAAACAAAGAAATGTCGCATCATTTAATAGAGAAAAATCAGGCCTCAAAACAGATACGTTTATAAAAGTTACATTGTGTTTCTATCCTGAAATAGATCATCCTCGTTTCTGCAGGTTTCTGAATTTTGGCACCCTGATGGGGACATCCAGACTGGCTGGGGTGCTAAAAGTATAACACCAGTTCAAGAAACAATTTTTCAAAAATATTTCAGTATTTTAAATGGATCAGAAAAGTTTCCAATACTTTATCAGAATTTCTGAAGTTCTGAGAAATGCAAAAAGGAATTTCTTTCGTTTCTGATAAATGACCACTCAGTTGGTGAAGTACCCGAAACATGTTAGTTATCTGATGAATAATTGTGACTACATTAATAAATTCTTAACTATCAAATGATAAATCTAAACTTGACTGATCACTTTTCACAATTGATTGATTTAACAGCATATCAACTCTTTATAGATCATTTAATACCAAAATTTAATTTTCATGGAAGCTTGGAAGTAATAAAAATATGATATATGTTATTCTGCTTTCACAACTGAATACATGGTAGATGATACTCAGCTTTAGAGCATATACATGTTTGGGTGGACATAATTACTAGAGGCAGTGATACAGTGGGTAGCAAAATTATTCAACACATTTTTTTTTTTGTAAAATTTCACAAAAACAATCATTCAATTTGAAAGATACTTACTTCAAATATTTTAACAAACATTGTCTGACTAAATATAGAGTAAATTTTCTGCAGTTTTCAACGAACTTCTTACATGAAAATTTTGGCAGTTTCACCCATTCTTCACAGACTTTCTTCAGTACCTTGATATTTTTTGGATTTCTTGCGTGTGCTCTCATAACATCAAGTTTTCCCATAAATTTTCTGTTAAATTGAGATCTGGTGACTAGCTCAGCCACTCCAGAACATCAATCCCATTTTCATTGAACTAGTGTTGTTTTAACCCTGTGCTTTGGGTTGATGTCTTCTTGGAATACAAAATCTTGGTCAAGCCCCAAAGTTACTGCACTTTTTAATAGATTGGTTGATAAGATTTGCTTGTGTTCCTCTTTCAATAACTTCCATTTCTCCTATTCCGTTATACGAAAAACAACCCCCAAATCACTCTACTTCCACCCCCATATTTGACTGTTGGGATGGTGCTTACTAGGTTGTATTCAATTCCTTTTTACTTCCATACTTGGGTTCACATGTTTTTCCTGAAAAGCTCAATTTTCATTTTGTCTGACCAAATAACTTTCTTCCACAATACATCTGATTCATGTTCATACTTTTTAACAAATTTCGAACGGTCTTGCACATGTTAACATTATAATGGTGAAGTCTTTCTTGGTGATCTAGAATACGGGCCTGTATGATTCAGTGATCTCTTAATTGTATCTTTACTTACTTAAATTCCGGCATTTTTCAAATCATTCTGAATTTCTCTTCAAGTCAAAAATGGTTGTTTCTTCACATTCCAGGCTATATATCGTTCAGTGGTCTGATTTAATTTATGCGGACAACCACTACTTTGCATATTTTTGTTGTATCATATTTTCTCCACTTTCGAACAATAGCACCCACTGTACACACAAGCAAATTTAAATCTTGAGCAATTTATCAAAACCCCTTACCATCTTTGTGCAGCTTTATAATCTTCTACCACATGTCGTTTGACAATTCTTTTCTTTTAACCATTTTAATAAGTTTAGATAGTGGGACAGTGTATCAGACCTGTTATACGATGTGCCGATTAATACATACTTTGAAAACAACCCGTAATTGGTTGAAGTACAAACCATATGAAAATAACTGAAAATAGTTTCAAAAATACCCTTTTTACCGTATTATTTGTAAGTAATTTTGCACAAAGTCAACTTCAAAAATTGGCAATAAAAGTACGTAAAAACAATGTTTCTCAATTTTACTCTATGTTTAGTTAGACAATGTTCATTAAAATATTTGAAGTAAATAACATTCAAATTGAACAATTTTTATTGTAAAATTTATAAAAAAAAACAATGTATGTGTGTTTTATATAGTTTTGTTTAATTATATTTTGGAATACGGATTGATTTCTTTAAGAAATTGTCAGCTATTATATGGATTAATGTAATAAAAGAATTCTTTTAGGTTGGTTATGTGATTGGTTAATTTTGTTTAGCTGTATATCAATTTCTATAGGTTATTTAATGCAGAAATCTAAATAATTTGAATACAATCGTATGCCTTCAACTATAGATAAAACGTATTGCTGGTCCCTTTTTATATAAAAATGTATTGCTGGTATTTTTTTTACTTTTATCGGGTTTTGCTTTTTGCTCATAGTTGGGTTACTGACAGGGTCTACCAACCTGGGAACAACAGCAATTAAGAAGTGGTTCCATGCTCCACAAAATTTCCAATCTTCTGATCAGAGAGGCCTTGCTGCTGGATGTATTGTTTTCTACAGTGTAAACAACTTTTCAAACCCAAATATTTTGATAGAGTTTTTTTTTTTATTTATATATATATATATATATATATATATATATATAACAAAATATTTTAGTTTTTTTTCTTATGAGCGTTGTGGTGCATTGGATATCAGCTCGGAACAAGAAATCGGGGAGCCGAGTTCAAATTCCAGCTGAATTCATTGCATTCACTTACACGCAAATACCCTTGGGAAAGGTATTAATCTGTCTCTTCCTTCCAGTTATGGGTTAAATAACAGGACAGATTGGGTTCTATAGCCTTGGTCAGCAACCAGTCTACCGCAGAAAGCAATGGCAACCTACTGTGGGATAATCTTCTGCCCAGTCATTCGTGTCTCTTTCGAGACATGATCGCCCAAGCGTGTATCACGTATGGCACTCGACTGACTGAATGGCACAAAGATTTTGACAATAAGATTTGTTTGGGGCATTACTTTCTTTTTGCCCCCTTTCCGTTTCTGGCTTAAATGCCTGCAAGTACCTAGTTAATTTAGACAAAATTATTCATAAAAAGGACGAGAGGAAAAAATAAACAGGTTTCTTTATGCCTTGAGGAGAGAGCTTTTAGACCAGATGGTTTTATATCCATCAGACTGATATTCATTTTATACACATATATTGTACACCAGAATGCTTTCTCAGTGATGTCTATCCTGGGGTTATAGAAAGTTTCAAGCTTCCAAGAGATTAGACTTTCTCTCCCGTATGACCAGCTGAGAGTAATCATTTCTTGACTAGCGTTCAGGCATAGTTTTTGCATGATTGCAAGAATTCCTTTTGTTCCTTTGTGGTTTAAATGCAAGCAAGTACCTAGTTAACCTTTAGCTCTTTGTGTCATTAATATTACTTCTCTTTCCACTGCATTATTTTCAAGCCCTCTCAATTGCAGTAACCTTATCATTAATTGCACTCAAAGATGTTTTCTGTTTCGATAGCAGGATATGACAACACAACTATGAAATTCAAATTCAAGAGTCAATGGCAGGATAAACTTTTTTCATAGTAAATTAGGTTACATGCAGAGTGATAAAGGTTAATTTGGATACAATTATTCAGAAAAAGAAAGACTAAGGAAAAGAAATATAAAAAAAAGAAAAAAGATTACTTTACCCCTTGAGGAGATGGCCTTTTGGACCAGATGGTTTTATATCTGTTGGGCTGATATGATATTCCTCCAGTAATTTTTTAACAGAAGGACCAACTCCTGTCCTGGAATGAAAAAAAGAAAAAATGTCTAAAAAGGAGATGAAAGATAAGAGGAGGCAAGTCAAACAAATCGATATTTCAGTCCGTCAATGAAATTAGATTACAAAAGATCGAATTTCATTCAATATTCTTATCAGAGTACAAAAACAGAATTTTTTTCATTTGCAATATAAAACCAGTATTTGCATCTAAGTTTCAAGGATTAGTGCATAAAGCTGAAACTATAGTTTTGTATCCAACATAAAATCTGAGGGGCCATTAACACAAATTCTTTCTATTAAATTAAAATGATAATTTTAATTTATGATTAATACCTTTTAAAATATCGAACAGATCCTCAAATATAACTTGCACAAAAAAAAAAAAAAATACGGCACAAGTCCAAGGGAGAGAACTTGGGAGAAAAAAAAAGTCGTGCTGTAATTTTTATGGTTATCTAATTTATCCAAAATTACGTAAATGTTGAATTTACCAGACAATATTGAGGTTGTTTTTTAGTTGATTGACAGTATTTGTGAGTTTTGTAGGAATATGGTTGTGGACGTTATGTGGAAAACGGTTTTTAGACCTTCAGCCTTGAGGAGATCTGAGGTTTAGTTTTATTAGTTTGACATTTTCTAGTTAGAATAATGACTGGTGTAAAATTTTGATTTTGGTTTTCTTTGTGATGAGGTTAAATTTTAGTTGCAAATGTCAGTTAGGACCTAGGTTTAGGAATTCCATCAGGTCTATGACAGGACAGGTTTATGTATTTGTCAGTGTTGTTGGGAAGTGGGATATTTACCTGGTATAGGTGGCAAAGCTTTTTTTGTGATAATTTGTCGGAGTTTGAATTCAGCATTGTAGATGCTGAGGTTAATGTGTTGTAGTTCAGGTTCAGTCAGGGTATTTTGCAATACGGCATCATGTGTTTCAATTTTGTTATTCAATTGTTGGATTTTGGTTTTTGCTATTGCTGTTTGTCGTAAAACAAGTTTTTTTCTTTTTTTTTTCCAGAATGTAGTGGTGTTGCTTTTCTTGTTAGCTGCTGGGTCATGAAACTTAAAAATTCTATATTTGAGCAGTAATCTCTCTTTTATGCAGGTTTCACGAAAAATGACAAAGTGTGATGGTTAAGTTTTGATGTAATTTTTCATGTGATCTTATTTCTTTCTTTCGAAAACATGACTTATATAAAAATGGTGTTATATATATATATATAGAGAGAGAGAGAGAGAGAGTCTTCACTACTCAATGACATAATTATTGCAAAAAAATAAAAAAGCACTGTTAAAGAGCAAACGGATGACAACAACTTTCATAAGTGGTATGAAAGAGAATGTACTGAGCCAATGCTGCCACAGTATTGTCTTTCTCTCCATGAGTGTGACAGGAAGGATATATATATATATATATATATATATATATATATATACACACACACACACACACAGTTCTGTGCAAAAGTATTAGGACAAGAACTATTTTATCTTTTATGAGGCATATTGACAGAAAATAAACAATTTAATTAAAGTAATTTGATTTGATTTACTCAATAAATGCTTTAACAAGAAAAAAAAATACTTGTTACAAAATAAACTTAATATTCAGTATAATAGCCTTTTGCTTTGATCACAGCCTTCATCTGTCAGGCATTGGCATCACAAGCTTCTTCAATGTATGTCATGGTATCTCCTGCTAAGCAGCTTGTATTTGTTCCCAAAGTGTGTCTTGCAAAGTAACATTAGATTTAACAATTTTTTTATCCAAAATAACCCATAGATGTTCAATAGAATAGTCTCAAAATAACTTGTTTAATAGAAAATAGGAAAAATTAAATATAACTTCTTTTTAATACATTTCTTTTACACCTAGTTTTAAATAACCAATATTTATTAGCAATTTACTTGGCTTTTCACCCTGTATTTGAATTTCAGTGAGGTTTTTAGGAAAATCACCCCCTGTCCTAATACTTTTGCATACTACCAGTAGTGTGCAAAAGTGTTAGGACAAAGAGATTTTAAACTTTATTTTGAGGCCTCATAAAAGATAAAATCGTTCTTGTCTTAATACTTTTGCACAAGTACTATATATATATATATATATATATATATATATATATATATATATATACATACACACACACAAATTAGATACAACAGTCTTTATGATAATAAAGTGGATTAGTTGCGTTTTTCTTTAATGTAAAATAAACAAACAAATGTTTAGTTTAATATTTTAAATTTTCCATTAAAGCGTAAAATAGAAGCAAATATATTCTTATTACAAAATTAATGAAAAAGTCATTTACAAATGTCGCTTACTTAAATTTAATGCCATACAATAAAGTTTAATATATTCAATTCGATATTCTAAAAACATGGTAAACAAAATATTAACTCTATTGCTGCTTGCTGCTCACTCATTTTATTCTAAGTTCTAGTTATTTATTTATTTATTTATTTACTCTGGCTGGGCACAAAATTTAATTTTTGACACAAAAGGCTGAGATTAAAGTGCACTACAGTGGACTGCCACACTATAAGGTATTGTCTCAAAAATAGTCAAAGCCCTCTCCTGTTGACAACCTCCCTGTGGGGCACTTCAAGCACCAGGCAAAACCCCCAGTCCCTCAATTTAAATTAAGGTGAAGGTGTTGTCTGGAGGAGCAACACTTAGGTAAAGAGCCAGGCGATAGCCGATCTTATGTTGATAAGTGCCAGAAATTTAGATACTCAATTAAATCGATAATTAATTTAAAAATTATGTAATTTTTTGCAAATTTTTGTTAATATATCCCAAAACCAATATACCAAAGAGAAAAAATCAATTTAAAAAGTGGATTCTCAGATTTAAGATAAGCCTCTAAAATTTATGTTTTTAACTTATTGATAGTGGGGGTGTAAAAGTTATGAGTATAAAGTATTTGGTTTGAAATGTTAAGTTTAAAGTTTAAGTTTGAAACAGTAAAAATTGTGCTTAAGCTTAATCTATTATTTCAGATATTGACTCGTTTCCGAGAAGTGTTGTGTCATTGCTTACAAAACAAATTACAAAAGCCAGCAAGACAAAACTGTATATAAGATGAATTAAATATCAGTTTATCATTTTCCAAAAGACAAAGGTGAGAGAAAGAGCAATGAAGAAAATTAGTTCCAAATGCCAATCTGAATGTTACAAACAATACAGTTATTTGTCAACTACATTGGCCTTCAAATTTTGATACCATAGAAAAACGTGCCCCAAAAATCCACCATCTGTATAGCCAGGTGTGCCAAAAAATCAAATACCAACATCCTCTGTTGTCCAAAAGGGATCTCAAAAAGACTTCCAGTACTGTTAAAAATCAATGATGATGAAAATGGGATATTCCTATCCTTTTAAATACGTGGACACTATTGGGAATAAGAGAAGAGTGATTATACTGACTAGCAGTGTATCTACTTCACACAGCGTGCAAGTTTTGTACTTGTTGATATACTATTATTCCCAACCTCCATTTTACTTATGCAGAAACCTTTTAGGGTTACAACAATAATCAACTCAGTGATGAAAAGTATGGCGAATATACCAATTCAATTGATTGTTGAAAACAAAAGGTTCCTTTTGATCACATTTGTCAATGGTCATTTTTTTTTTATTTCATCCTTCTCCATAAGTTAAAGGAAAAAGTGTGTTATAAATCATTAAGTAACGTTTTTATGCTTATTTCTGAATTTCATTTTTTTTTTCAACACGGAGAGAAATCTTGCTCATATTTTAGCAAATATAATTTTGAAAATCTTTTGCAAACATTACGCACCCAGACAAAGAACCAGCTTTAAAGGTTTTGAAACTTTCTGAGAATGATTTGGTTTTATCTGTCTATATTTCTGAGATGATTGTCATATACACATTTCTGCTGATACAATTCAGCCTTCTTCAGGTCCTGCCTGTGATACTTTAATGGAAATTTGAAATCTTTATTCAATCCCTGGTAGCAAAGTGAATAAGAGGTTCTGTGAGAACTGTAAATAGTGTGAATGTTTCTGTTTCTACATTATGTGGATCATATCTTTTACCAGAAATTTTAACTCTCTCTTTATTTTGTTTAATATTCATCAGTGTCCACAACAAAAACACATTTTTAACTTTGAACACATCCTATTATCCTTGGGTATAGGTAAAAATGTTATTCCAAGCATTTTAAAAAAATAGTTAATTTTCTTCTAAAATTTCTGAAAATCAAACATTTTTCAATCGACCTCCAGTTCAGGCTCTCATGATTAGGCCTGGAGCATAGTACACCATGGAAATGTTCCAAAAATTATAGCAATATAAAAATCAAGCTTGAGTTAATAATTCTCCCTCAGGAAAGGAAAGACGTATTATGGGAATAAAAAATTTTAAAAAGTGCCAGGAAAGCAAAACAATAATTAACAAAAAAAACGTTGGGGGAGAGGAGAGAGAGAGAAAAAAGAAGTGGGCAAATATTGAGTTTATGGATTATAACAAAAGTAATATCTTACAAAGAATGAATAGCTTCAATGTTAGCCATATGAGCAGCTTCCACTACTGGGGCGGCTTCATGTACAGCAGCAGCAGCAGTGGGAGGAGGTGGTGCCGCTGCAGCAGGAGATGGAGCAGAATCTTCTGCTGGTATAGTTACATTCTGCCAATCCTCACCTTCCTCTACCATAAGGGCAATCAAGTGGCCAATCTTCACATCTTTGCTGCCTTCTGGCATCTAGAAAAATAATAATAATACTAAGAAAAAATAGTCAAAGACCACAAAACAATACCAATAGCAAGAGATGATTATTAAAATGAGAATGAATAACTGCAATGAACAGAGAGAAAATGCAAAAAATGAATACGACTGATCTCAAAATTAAATGCACGCCTAAAATAAAACAAGGGAAGTAATTCAGTATTCAAAACAGTCTAGGGGAGGTAATTCACTATTTGGTATATAAAACATAAAAATGTAAATTTTATCAATGAAACCAAAAAATAACCCAGAAACCTTATCCCATACCGGATCAAAACCAAAATCTATTTAGTTTGTGCAAGTCATAAGGCCAATCATCCCCGAAAGTTTCACCCAAATCTATCTAGGGTGTCTTGAGATATCTTGACCTTAAACAGACAAATGTGACCAAATACAATACCTCTGTCTTAAGGTGAAGGTAATAATGCACAACAGCTAAGATTTTTTTAGATGTAACTTGATGGTTATTGATGGCCAAAGAAGCATTGATAGCCAAAGCAATGAGAAAAAAAAGAATTAGTAATAAGAAAAATATCTCTTCTTCTGAGACCTCCAAGTAGTGTAAGGACTTTGGTAGCCTATTGGGTAAAAGTGTTGATTTATGAATTTAGTGACATAGTATCTGTGAGTTCAATCTGTGGGCCGGGCAGAGTGTACTTGGATTTATTGGAAACAAAGCAAGCAATAACTGAGCAGTACTAAAAAAAAAAGAGACAAGATATAATGAGACATGGGCAGTAGGATGAGAACAGTTTATGCCCAAAGGGTTCAGTTTGGATTGACACGTACCTGATGAAGGCTATAGGGAACAAAAGCTGGAAAGTTGTAATAATAACAACAAAGATGAGAACAACAGTCCGCTATATTTTTTAGACTATTGTCCTCATTCATATTGCCATTTGTACGATGTTTCAGCTACTGTACACTCCAGCCTTCTTCAGGTGCTAGGAATTTCAAACCAAACCCTTTATTACAATCACTGGGGTATGTGATCTCCATTCCTTCTGGTAGCCATGAGTTATCTCCCTCTAACCTTGTAAGTTACTTGTTCACCACTGCTGTAGCCTGGTATTGAACTCACATCTATTTGTGTCAAGTCACAGGAACTAAACAACGTCTATATCCACTGGGCCATGTGTCCTTAAGGACACATGAGATAACTCATGACTATCAGAAGAAACTCTATGCAAACGAATGGAGATCATATATTCCAGTGATTGTAATAAAGGGTTCTGTTTGAAATTCCTAGCACCTGAAGAAGGCTGGAGCGTACAATGGCCGAAATGTCGTACAAATGGCAGCAAAGATGAGGACAATAGTCCGAATAATGTAAATACAGTAAATACTACCTCTTCTCAGAAATACAGACAAATACTAACAGTCTACTAATAAATAATATAAGTACAATAAAAAAAATTGGCCACATATTGTGCCTTTAAAATCATCTGTCTACAAGAAAGATTTTCTGCTAATTAAACACTGTTTTCCATGTGTTTCCATGATAACTTTTGTTAAAATTTGGATGAGGAATTAGTATTATCATAAGCTTCGAATTCCAGTCTAATTCATTACATTTACTTTGGTGCTAGTAACCTTGAGAAAGGTATGAATCTATCTCTTCTTCCCCCAGCTATGGGTAAATAGCAAGACAGACTGGGTTCTATAGCCTTGATCAGCAACCAGTCTACTGCAGCAAGAATTGGCAACCTACTTTTGTCACAGCACATGCAGTTGGGGAGCCAAAAAAGTCATAAGAAAATTTGTCTAGGAAAGACGCCAGTTCAACTTGCCCAGGATGAATGCCACCACAAGAACAAGTAATAATATTTATCGGTATTTTTGAGATGAGAAATTATTATTATTATATGCTTTGTTATTTGAACCAGCACGTTCATCTTGGTTGTTATACTTATGTTTCAGCTCTGACCGATTTAATTTTTATCAGTATTTTTAAAATGAGGAATTATCATTATTATATGCTTTGCTATTTCGACCAGTATGTTCATCTTGGTTGTTATACTCACACCTTCTCAGCTCAGACCGATTTAATAATCTTCATCGGTATTTTTGAGATGAGAAATTATCATTATTATATGCTTTGCTATTTCGACCAGTATGTTCATCTTGGTTGTTATATTCACACCTTCTCGGCTCAGACCAATTTAATAATCTTCATCGGTATTTTTGAGATGAGGAATTATCATTATTATATGCTTTGCTATTTCGACCAGTATGTTCATCTTGGTTGTTATACTCACACCTTCTCGGCTCAGAACGATTTAATAATCTTCATCGGTATTTTTGAGATGAGGAATTATCATTATTATATGCTTTGCTATTTCGACCAGCCTGTTCATTTTGGTTGTTATACATGTTACTATGAACTGGGATCATATATAGATTGAATATATATTGGAATCCAACAAAATGAAAGGATAAAGAACAAATAGGAAACATTTATAAAGTTAACAGCTTGTGAGATATGAAGAGATTTTTTTTTCTCTTTCTTACTTCTTCATATTTCATTCTCTGATGAAGCTTTAATAAAAGCAAAACCTGTCAGATTTATGAATGTTTTCTATTTGTTCCTTATCATATCACATATTATGATATAGTAATTATAGATAAAAACAAAGTTATAGAGAGTCATGTTCGCCCACTAGCTGAAAGGATATGTTACATAAAAATAATTATAGTGGTTCAGTTCATAACTCAATAACAATTAAAAAAAATTTTTAAAAATGATCCCCTACTTAATGTTCAGTAAAATCTTATATTAATACAAGACTAATTAATGACAGCGTACTTTTTAAAGTTTTACTATTATTAGAAGTTTTCACATGTGACTTTATAAATATATTTTTACAATTATTGTTGTAATTCTGTGGGGGAAGGGGGTTAATTTATTGGTTAAATAGAAAATACCCCACTCCGTTAAAAAGTCTACACTACATATGCAATAAAAATGACAGCAGATTTTGTTTTGTCATTATTACTATTATTATTATTACATTTTCAAATATGAGTCTTTAAGTCTATTTTGTTTCCGGTTATTGTTGCAATACTCTGCTTTGGCATCTTGAAACAAACGCCATTGTAACAAAACCATTGATATCTCGCGTCTCTAATGCAAGGGAGATTACTCGTTATTCCCTGCCACTGGGCATATTAAACTGACTTTTAATATGCTACTCCAAAGATGTGCGTTGTGGCGCAGTGGATATCGGCTCGAAATGAGAAATCGGGGAACCGATTTCGAATTCCAGTTGAATTCCTTGCATTCACTTACGCGCAAATACCCTTGGGAAAGGTATCAATCCGTCTCTTCCCTCTAGTTATGGGTTAAATAATAGAAAGGATTGGGTTCTATAGCCTTGGTTGGCAACCAGTCTACCGCAGAAAGCAATGGCAAGCTACTGCAGGATTATCTTCTGCCCAGTCAGTCATGTCTCTTTCGAGACATGATCGCCCAAGTGTGTATCGCGCATGGCACTTAACTGACTGACTGACTCCAAAGAAAAAGTATCGTATAAATTTTATTTTGTAATGCTATCTACATAGTAAAACATATATATAACATAAAGAAAATGCAAATGCTGCTCAAAAAAAAAAGTATCTACACCGTAGAAATTTTATTTTGTAATGCTAGCTACATAATAAAACATATATATAACATAGAGAAGATGCAAACTAAATTTATATATATCATCCACATACAGGCCTGTCTCGCTATATCATAGTTCATCAGTGCGGCTAGATTAACCGTTTGCTTCAAGCTGGGACAGAAACCCAACTGATTTGTCACCAGTTGGAGATCCTACCACCATAGAGTGTAATTTCTTTTACAGAATGAAAATACGCCAGCAGTCAAGAGTGATCAACCCAGAACAGAAACAAGAGCATCAACTCGATAGCCAGAGAAAATAGTATAAAGGCGTAAATGGCTACTATTTATGAAATTTCTCTTTCTCACCAATGCTCAATTAGCATGCATTTTATATATGAAATAACGTGTCTGTCTTAATTTTTCTTATATTTGCTCTATATGTATTTATATGCATATATGTTTACAGATACTCCTTTGGATTCTTCTATACCCACACTGCATGCTTATATATATATATATATATATATATATAGATATAGATATAGATATGTATATTCTACGAATAAAAAGCATATATATCAGCTAAGATGTCTATATTGTACAAATTTTCTGATGATAAAATTTAATTTTATAATTGATAAATTTTAAGATGTCTACTGGCAGCAAACTGCCTGCATACAGACAGGCAACAAATTCAGCAATTATACTAAGATTGAAAGGGAGGTAAGACAAGGATGCATCTTTTCACCAGATCTATTCAACTTATACAGCGAGACTATTCTGAGAAGTCTAGAAGTTATGCCAGGATTCATCATCGGAGGCCACAATTTAAACAATATAAGGTAGGCAGATGATACAGTGCTGATAGCAGATACAGAAAGGAAACTACAAGACCTCCTACAGAAGGTAGCTGAAGAGAGTGAAAAGAAAGGACTACAAATAAACTGCAAGAAAACCGAATACATGGTCATCAGCAAAAAGGGCAGCCCAAAATGCAATTACAGGTGAGGGACTAAAATCAAGCAGATACAGAAATTTAAATCCCTAGGAAGTGTTCTAACAGAAGACAGAAAGTGTGACACTGAGATCCGAAGGCGAATTGGCATGGCGAAAGAAGCATTCCAGAAGTTGAGTAAAGTATAAAGAAACAGAACAATTTCACTAGAAACAAAGAGGAGAGTACTGGATTGCTGTGCAATGTCGGTTCTTCAATATGGCAGTGAATGTTGGACAATATCTTTGAAGATAAAGGAAAAACTTGAAGCAGCTGAAATGTGGTTCTACAGAAGGATGCTGCGAATATCATGGACCGAGCATGTGAGCAATGATGAGGTTTTGGAAATGATGGAGACGAAAAGGAAATTAATACTGAGCATCAGGAAGAGACAACTAAAGTTCCAGGGACATGCAACGAGGAAGGAGGGATTGGAAAACCTGTTACTAACAGGCCAGATAGAGGGAAAAAGAGACAGACAAAAGCAGTGGATACCATATTTGAAGGACCTGATCAGGTGAATGACGGAATGAGGGTTACATGGTGCAACAAGAGAAAGCATGCTAAAAGCCACCAGGGACAGGGATATGTGGAAAGCCATGATTGCCTAAATCCTGAAAGGACATGGCACATAAAAGAAGAAGACACTGTACAAATTTTAATTTGCAATGATATCTACATAGTAAAACATATGACATAGAGAAAATGTAATTAAAATATTAAAAATTTTTTTCTATTAATTATATTCTAGCACTAAATAGCATGTACATTGTTCATGTTAAGTATAAATTTTTTTCTTGTAGATCACATACCAAAGTAAATTCATGACACGTAGATCACAAGCCAAAGCAGCACCAGTCAAACATTACAGATAACAAATATCCAAATACACTTAGCATATTTGATATGTTCCTGTGCTGAAAAGTTCTCAGCAACACCAGTGACAGAGTATAAACTACTTGGCACAATGGGCATTAAAGTCACCAAACACAAATATATTTGCAAGCAGATTTTAGGGAAACAGCCTTGTCTATATTGTCTTAAATACTATCTAGCATGCAACAGTCAGGAGAGAAAGAGGAGTGGTAAAGGAATAAGAGATAATAAAGAGAGACAGAGACACATATAAAATAGTCTGGAGATTCAAGAGAGAGTTCTCTAGCCAGAGGGAGATTTTCACGTACATAAATTCCCAGGCCAACAGCATGTGAACATTAGAGTCCTTCCTAAAGAGAGGAAAGTAGCCAGGAATTGAGAAATCAAAGGAGGGGATTGCAGAGTTATGGTTAGTTTCACAGTGAGCTGGAATGTCAGAGGACTTTTCAATGAAGAACAATTCCACACAGCAAAAGTTGGTATGAATATCAATGTTGAAGAAAGTAATGTTGAGGGGTTCAGGCATATTTTCATTTGGCTGGTATAGTTTTATTTGTTTGATTGTTTATGATTATGGCAAGTTATTTTGGTAAGGACAGGCCAATAGTAGCAGTAGCAGTTAGTTGCCAAACATAAGATTGGAATGGGAACTGGCACAGACTGCAGCATAGTGTGGTGTCAGGGTTGTTCATCGGAGGCACTTGCAGAGACACCCATTCATGCATAACATGGCACTGCAAGAACCCTATTATGTGACTGCTGATCAGAGTAGCCTCTCTAGACGCTATACAAGAGTTCAGGCTCCTAACTACCAGCTGGAAATAACAACCAGAAAACTACCAACCTGGTACCCTCAGTATGAAGAGATGTTACCACCATCCACACATCTCAAAAAGCTTGTGACAGCACCACTATACAGGCCTGAGAAGAGGATAGGAATCTGAAACAACTTCCTAAATAAAAAAAACAAGAGATGAGCCTCTGTTTCTTTTCAAAAGAAGTGGAAGGAGTATGAATGGGGTGATAGGAAAGCCTATCTACTCCTAAGAAAAAAATTTTTAAATATAAATTTGCTAAGTTTTAATCGGAAGTAATTTCACGATAAAAATGCATTGGAAAAGGGATTTCACTATGAAAATGCATTGGAAAAGGGATTTCACTATGAAAATGCATTGGAAAAGGGATTTCACTATGAAAATGCATTGGAAAAGGGATTTCACTACGAAAATGCATTGGAAAAGGGATTTCACTACGAAAATGCATTGGAAAAGGGATTTCACTACGAAAATGCATTGGAAAAGGGATTTCACTACGAAAATGCATTGGAAAAGGGATTTCACTACGAAAATGCATTGGAAAAGGGATTTCACTACGAAAATGCATTGGAAAAGGGATTTCACTACGAAAATGCATTGGAAAAGGGATTTCACTACGAAAATGCATTGGAAAAGGGATTTCACTACGAAAATGCATTGGAAAAGGGATTTCCCTACGAAAATGCATTGGAAAAGGGATTTCCCTACGAAAATGCATTGGAAAAGGGATTTCCCTACGAAAATGCATTGGAAAAGGGATTTCACTACGAAAATGCATTGGAAAAGGGATTTCACTACGAAAATGCATTGGAAAAGGGATTTCACTACGAAAATGCATTGGAAAAGGGATTTTCCTACGAAAATGCATTGGAAAAGGGATTTTCCTACGAAAATGCATTGGAAAAGGGATTTTCCTACGAAAATGCATTGGAAAAGGGATTTTCCTACGAAAATGCAATGGAAAAGGGATTTTCCTATGAAAATGCATTTATCTTACTTAAACCAAATAGTGTCTTTTCTACTCTTTCCATGCTATCAAAATTCATTATTTATGAGGTACTAACGAAGGGAAAGACAACAATAATTATAAATACTAATAATGATAAGTAGCATTTCTTACTTTAAGTAACAAGTATTTTAGATGTCCATTCATGTACTGAAATTCATAAACATGACATTCACTTAATATCCAAACAAGGACTCACAAGAATCTTGGCAAGAATTCCTTCCTCCTCAATATCCATGCTGACAACAGCTTTATCAGTTTGTATATCACAAAGCAGGTCCCCTGGAGCTATCACATCACCTAAAGAAATAAAATAAGAAAAGTTAATTAAAAAGAAAAAGTCACATGAACACACATATAACCAAAAAAAGTACTGGTGAATTCGTTACAAAGTTTTCAGAAACTATAAACTTAGTGGTGTGTTTAGTTACAGGTCCCAATAACGCTGCTGGAAAGTGAGGAAGTTGAAGGAAGCAGTATATATAAGCTTACCTGCCAGGTGCATATATCAAGACTTAGAATCTTATTTAAGAGCCACATGGTTTTCTATGTACAACAAGAAAGATGTTGACAAATTCTACAAAAGAACTGAGAGAATCTTGCACAGAGGTCCATAGTAAGAGAAAGAACGGTACAGATTACTCCACTCGGATGAGGTCCAGATAATTGCAAGAGAGTATCATTGAAGAATTGTTTTTAAAATCCCCTCCCCACCATGGATATATGTTAAAGTAGTGGTCAATACTTTATTATCAAATTCAAAGAACATAAGAAAAACATACTCAACAGAGAATTGAAAAAATATTGCATAGCAGAACATATATAGACGGGAATTGTTTCACATTACTCCTCTGGAATGAAGTTTAGTTAATTGACAGAGAGTACTGATGGAGTGTGAGGAAATTGAAGGAGACAACATGTATCTGCTTATCTTTCATGTGTATAAGTTGAGCTAGTTTGGATTTCATTACTATACAGTGTTTTGTTGCCTAGAGAAAATTGTAGAAGAATTTTAGAAAGTAAAATTTGGAAACATTTACATATAATATATCAGAGCTTGAAAAAGAAAAGAATAGAAAAAGATGATTTTAAAAGCATTTTCTTTTAAATTTTTTTTGTTTTTACTAATGTTCACCCAAGAGCCACTCTAGTTGGAGGGTTACTGGGTCATGTTCTATCAGCAAGAAGTGAAGTTCTTGGTGCTATGCAGGAAAGATAACAGCCACCTCTAGACTAGAAAAGGTCAAGATGTAATTAGCGAATAATATTTCAGGGTTCAGATTGGAAACGTTAGAAGTATAGATTTGAGTTAGACTTTAGAAGGAAGCAAAAACCCAGTCCTAAACAAGAAACAAGTGATAAACTTCTACTCCTGTTTAAAAAATTAGGGAGGAGTGTGAACCAGGCAATAGGTGAACCTATCTACTCCTATTGAGGGAGAGGGAAAAAATAATAATTACTGAATAAAATTTGAGATTTCAGGTGGAAATATTAGAAGTACAGAATTGAAGGAACCAGAAACCTAATCCTAAACAGGAAACAAGAGATAAACCTCTACTCCTGTTTAAAAAATTAGGGAGGAGTGTGAACCAGGCAATAGGTGAAACTATCTACTTCTATTGAGGAAGCGGACAAAAATAATAATTACTGAATAAAACAAGCATGAAATTCTAAATACTACCAATAATATTAAATATTCAAATGAAATACTTTGTCATACAAATCTTAATACCTAAATATATATATATATATATTGTTCACCAAATACAAGACCCAAGGGCCACAGAATGTAGAAGGTTACTGTGTGACATTTTATTAGCATAAGGAAAGACCAAAAAGTGACGTTCTTGGGATTATGCGGAAAAAGATAACAGCTAATTCTAGATTTGAAGAGGTCAAGATTTAATTAGTGAATAAAATGTCAGAGTTCAGGTGGAGATGCTAGAACTAATAGTGTAGAATTACTTTAGAAGGAACCCAAAACTAAATCCCAAACAAGAAACAAGGGATAAACCTTTACTTCTATTCAAAAAATTGAGGAGGAGTATGACATGGACAATAAGCAAATGAAAAAATGAATCGAAGCATAAACAGTTTATGCTTCGATTCATTTTTTGATTTCATTAGTAGCTGTTTTTATCTTCTGCTTTGTGCACTACTAAAAGATTTCTCTATTTTTATATAGTATAGAACATCCGATGAAGGCCAATAGATTAGTTAAAATACCATGTTAGTAAGATCAAAGACACAAAAAAGAGGAAGGCAGAGAAAAAAATGTAATAATGAAACTCCAACATCCAAAACAGTATTTAGGGAAACAGCAATAATAAAATTTTAGAGAATTTTCAAAATCAATCCCTTAAAATTTATCAAGGTGTTTTAGTTAAAGATTTTATTTTCTTCAAAATAAAATGCAAAATATCAAATTTTCAAAATAATCTAAATATATCTTGTGAGCTTGCATGTAATTTTTGTCAGTAATGTCTAACATTTTAGTCCTGTATTACCATGCATTTCTCCAATTTCTCACAGAATGAGAAATTGGAGAAAGGAGTTCAAATTCCAGTTGAACTTATTTCATTCACTTAGATGCAAATAACCTTCTCGTTCTAGTTATGGGTTAAATAGCAGAAGACATTGAGTTCTATAGCCTTAGTTGACAACCAGTCTACTGCAGAAAATAATGGCAACCTACTGTGGAAAACTCTTCTGCCCAGTCAGTCATGTCTCTTTCGTGACAGGATTGCCTGAGGGTGCATCACTTATGGCACTTAACTGACTGATTAGAGTTATCTCCCTCATAATGGTAATACTGGATGTGTGCTGTGGTGCAGTGGACATCAACTCGAAATGAAAAATCGGTAAGCCAGTTGAATTCCTTGCATTCACTTACGCACAAATACCCTTGGGAAAGATATTAAAAATCCATCTCTTCCCTCCAGTTATGGGTTAAATAATAAGACAGATTGGGTTCTATAGCCTTGGCTGGCAACCATTTTACCACAGAAAGTAATGGAAACCTACTGCGGAATAACCTTCTGCCCAGTCAGTCATGTCTCTTTGGAGACATGATCGCCAAAAGCGTGTATCACGTATGACAATTAACTGACTAAATGGTAACACTAAGTGGCAGTGTTGTCTTTGGGTTTGTTTTTTTTGTTTAATGAGCCACTGTTTTAAAATGTTTATAAAACAGGCAAGGATTGAAAAGTTATAACAATTAAAAAAAAAATTTCTAAGTGTAATTTTTAAAATGTAAAAAAAGAGTGACAAACCATAAATTTAAAAGCATTTTTAGCTGAATTAATAGTTTAATTTCTTTTGTTTTACAGCATATCAACACCTCAATGGGTTATTTAATGCCAACAAAATTTTTACAATAGATCAATAGATTTGTATGAATAGAATATGTATTCTTTGTAAGAAATCAGTTTGTAGATCAAGTTTTATTGATGTATTGTTGTAAAGAGAGTTTTGTCTAGAGTCAGATGTATTACTGGTACATAAAGTTTTTCTTCAAAAATATATTGCTATATAATTTTTCATAAATATGTTACTGATAATATTTTTTCCTTCAAAAATGCATTGCTTGTAATATTTTCTTATCCAAAAAAGTATTGCTGAAATTTTCACTATAGAAATATTTTTTCTATATTTTCATAATGTTTTGACCCCAGTTTAGGGGTTAAATATTTGCCTATAGCTGGGACCTACTCCAGGTCAGGGTGGATTTGGAAACAACAGCAATTAAGAGATAGTTCCATGCTCCTCAAAACTTCTCATTTAGAAGCCTTGATGCTAGATGCAGTCATCAAACCTAGGACCCTGTGATTCATTTCATGATTCAAAAGTTATAAAACTTAGATAATCTTTCTACAGGTTTTACTTACAGCCTGATTAGGACATTTTATCGCAAAAAGCCTGATTTCTTTTCAAATGAAAAAAATGTTACCATTTTAGGATTCTAATTGTGAGTAGCAGAAAGGAACTGAAAAATGTACTTTAAGTGTTTTTACCTTCCTTTTTATGCCATTTCACAATGGTTCCTTCAGTCATTGTCGGAGACAAAGACGGCATTGCTATCTTGATCCCACCTGAAAGAAAAAATAGAGATTTAAAAATAGTAACTCAATGACACCAGTCAAAATATTTAAAAATTGCAATTTTATATACAGGGAAACCTGCCATATGCGACCTTCTTCATCAGCGACCACCTGTTGTTAATGACCGTTTTACTATGCACGGACAATTTGTTAATGTTAATTGACCTTTAGTGAGCGACCACCTCCAGAACGTGACCAGCTACTAACATCAAAGAGTGAAAATCACTGGACCCACTTAAAAAAAAAAAAACATTTTGACTGCAACTTCTAAATTAGGAAAAACTAAATGAGTAATCTATTTCATTTTGATTTTATCTAAACCAGGAACACTTCCTTATTGTTTTGTTATTATAGTGTTGTATCAACTTGTTATTTTTTGTGGAAATGTACATTGCCAAGTTCACCTCATGTCAAACATCAGCTGTTTTATACAACATATATTGCATTTGACATGTTCAAGTGATTTATCAGTCTCTGTACTGACTTGGATAAATTCAGGGATTGGGAAAATCACAATTACATCTCTTTCTCAAATATCTATCTCTTTCATTCCTTTATTTTTTTGTGTATCTATCTACTCTATTTCTATCTCTATCTCTGTTTCTCTACCCTCACCCACTATCTCTGTCAGTTTTTTAATGTTTTGGTTTTCTTTTCCATGTATAATGGCAGATTCTCTTTTGCTATCACTCACTTCTAAGAAAAAACTGAAACCGTATACTTTTTAAAAGTCCACTTAATAAATATTTTTTGTGAATAAATATTTTGGTCTCTTGCTGACCATTGTAAATAGGTTTTTTAAAATTTTAAAATGAATTATGCTGAATAAATTTCTTTAGAGTTAGGCCATTTTCTTATGTTTTCATTTATTTATTACCAGATTACATGGTAAAATTTATTTAGATATGTACATTCTGATGAGTGGAATACATATTCCTGGCGTAAATAGGTCATGACTATGAGCCTTTAGTGAGCGACTACCTGCCGTATGCGACCTGTTTTGATGGCAGTAGGGGTGGTTGCATACGACAAGTTCCACTGTAATTTAAGACTAGCACAACTTTGCCAAAAAAAGTGCACAACAGATAATGAGAGCAGCAGGAGTAGAAATACTTTCTTCAAATTTGAAATCTATGATCCTAGTAATAATTTCAATAGGTTTATCAGACCATCTGACCCTGATGAGCAGATTTACATAAAAAACTCTTAATTGGTTAATAAGATAAGTTCATTCAACATTCATTGATTTATTGAATAAATTATTTAATATAAAATAGTACAAAAGATCTGTATGAAAACTAACTGAACTGGGTGTGCTGTGTGATTTCTGGACGAAGGAGGAATAAGCGGATGATTTTATCATCTTGCATCATATCTTGGGTGTATATAACTGTAATTTTATTTTTCTGCAATCATTGTATTTTTTTTTCCACATGCTTTTGTGGCAGGACAAGTCGTGGCTGCTTCACCACAAAAATGCTCCTGCTTACAATGCCCTGTGCATCTGGTTTGAGTTTTGTTTAAAGGCATATCAACCTCTGTGGGTTATTTAATGCCAAAAAAGGTGGGGTTTTAAGGTATTTTTTTTTAATGTTTGGTTATAGTGAGAAGGTTGATTTAGTCAGATTTTAATGAAAATTTTATTTTTATTCTTTTTTTATTTTAGAAAACTGAAAATGTCTTCTAGTTTTATATTCAAAAATGTTTTGTTAAGAATAATCTTTTTTTTTCAAAACTGTGTTATGATAATTTTTTCTTTAAAAATGTATTGTTGGTAATATTTTTCCTTCAAAAATGTTTATTTTTTTATTAAAGTCTATTTTTACATATCTATTTCTATAAAAGTGTATTTTTATACTTTCATAGTGTTTTGACCCCAATTTGGGGGTTAACTATTTGCCCATAGCTGGGACCCTAACAGGTGCTACCACTCCAGGTCAGGGTGGATCTGGGAATAACAGCAATTAAGAGGTGATTCCATGCTCCTCACAACCTCTCCAATCAGAGGCCTTGCTTCCAGATGCAGTTTACCGTTGTGCCCAGGACCTGAGCATCAAGTAGATCCTGGCCAAGAAAAACTTTGCCATACTGGAACCTTCTCTCTATTCAATTGATTTTGGTCCGTAAAAGTTTTTTCTTTGCCATAAGCTCAAGATGATCATCAGGGAGACTAGTATTGAAGGCATGGAGGCCATCAAGATAGCCATAACAATGAAGCTGAGGGGTATTCCAAAAGAATCCTTCCAGTAGTGCATAGAAGCCTGACAGAGAAGCATGGAAAAGTGCATTAGACTCAAGCAGGAGATTACTTTGAAACAGAAACCATACAGTTTGCTATTGAAATAAATTGTTTATGATACCAGTCCCATTACTTTTCAGGCAAACCTCGTATTTTACTCCTAACTAAGACTGTTGAGCGCAATAATAAATCTTTTCCGTAAAAAGAGAATACGGATTTGTTTTCTGTCATGAAAGATATTTTCTTTAATAAGACTTTCAATCTATAGACCAGTAATAGATATTAATTTCTAACCACCTCTTCTACTCCATTAGTTTCTTTTCTCACACTTCCTGTTTGTTGAACTTCCTTCTGTTTGCTTGTTTTCCTGATAGCTACAATCTTCTAAAGTTTAAATGCTATGTCAATTACCATCTTCTATCTACTTGATTCCCATTCATTTACCCTTTCTTCGACATCCCCTTAACCTTGTTTTTTTGCTCTCACTGTAATCCCCTGTGCACCAGTGGTGGTCATGCTTTGCTTGGGGTGAAATGATTTAAAAAATATATGAAAAAAAAAGGTGTAGCTATTCAAATGTGTATATATTAAGTATGTTTATAGTAATAAGAAATCATCTCAGATTACAAAATATATCAATCATTTAGAAATTATTTTCTTTACATTTCAGGTAAAAACAAAAAATAAAGTTAACAGTTATAGATTTCAAAAAGTCTTAACAAGAGTCATTCTGTGTCTAATCAACAAGGGTGTGACCATCACCGACACAGATTTTTTAAAACTTTGGTACACTTATTGAGCTTAATGATACAAATTCAGTGGTGTCTACTCTACAACTCAAGGTCAAACGTTTCCCCCAACATATGACCCTTGACATTTAGGCAAATTTTCAAAAATAGTCAAAGTTTAAATGCCAATATCTCAGTTGTTTTTCACTCACAGAAATAAATTATATAGCATTCTAAAGTATTTGTCTATATTTCTGAGATGAGGTAGTAATTACACTATTTACATTATTCAGACAATTGTCCTCATCTTCATTGCCATTTTTATGATGTTTCGGCTGTTGTACACTCTGGCTTTCTTCAGGTGCTAGGAATTTCGAACTGAACCCGTTATTACAATCACTGGGGTATATCATTATCATTCTTTGTGCGAAACTGCTTCTGGTAGTAATGAGTTACCTTTCTTTAACCCTTTAAAGTACTTGGATAGATCTCAAAAGTGATCTGTTTATTTTTTTTTCCATCTAAAGGTCAAATAAGATCCTTTGACCTTTAATTTCTGAAAAAGCATATTTTTAATTTGTTTTAAAATTTGACAACAAATTTGTCTTACAGCAAGATTTGTACAAAGTTTTGTGGTGGACTTTTGACTGTGGCCCGAGTTACAAGGGTTTTACTGAGTTGAGCCAAATTCAAAATGGCAAATTTTGGTAGTTGTCACTATATACTAAAATTTTCATATCTCCCAGTATGGTCAAATTGTATATCTTTAAAAAGCTCTTTGAATACTGATTAATATTTACATAAGAACTATGATCATAAAATCAACAGAATTTGCATTATTTCTGGTTAAATGTTGACCCATTCTTTGGATTTGTTTACATTTTTAAGGACTGACTCACAAATCTTGTGCATTTCTTAAATAAAATTATTAAACCTTAATAGCTTCTGGTTTGATGGTAACAAAAAGCACACCTCACCTGAAGGTGGTTCCCCAGGTTATAAAGTGATGTATGTTATACAAAGCAATGTTTTGTCGACAAAACAATAAGAGAAACAACAGATTTCAACCAACAACACAACCTCTGAAGAATTTATGAAGGACTGTTTTTTGTTTTTTTTTTCAACCCTTCACGAGTTTTAAAACTGAAATATATTTTGGATTGTAAAAATATTTTTTTTTTTTGGTAAGTGAATATTGCATTAACAATTTATGAGATTAACCCATAGCTGGGAGATGGAGTCATACCTTTCCCAAGAGTATTTGCACGTAAGTAAATGCAATGAACCTGACAGGAAATTAAACTTAGCTCTCCGATTAAAGAGTTTATTAATCTTGATAAAATGCAGCTACTGGTTTCTCCAACATGTAAGGATCAAATGTAAGTCATATCAAGAAGCTTCGTCTTTACATAAAAACAAAAGAATAAATGAATTATGTCAAATAAGGTACTTACGAAATACTTCTGCAGCAGAAGTTGTGCCAGGGGCAGGTGGAGTCGGGGCAGGTGCAGCAGGAGTCGGGGCAGGTGCAGCTCCTGTTTGAGGGACAACAACAGACTGCCAATCATCCCCTTCATCTACCATCAAAGCAATCAAAGTTCCAATTTTGATATCTTTGGAATTTTCTGGCATCTACAAACCCAAATTAGAAAAATCTCAGATTAAAAACAAATGTACATTGAGAAGTCTTTCATTTCATGGCTTAATCTAAAATTCTAATTTTCATCTTAGAAAAAAATAAATTAATCAACATCTGGAAAGACAGTTTGCAAATCCATTTTGAAATGTTCATGTAGGGAATAGCAGATTCATGTCGGATCCAAGAAACATTTGCTTTTATAACAAGGCATTTCAACCAACAGAAATAGCAACCAGGCTTCAACTGTAGAAGCAGCTTTCGTAAAAAGAGAAACCTCAGTAACTGCAATCAAGCATGACAAGTAACAACACTCATCAGCAGACAGATTAGGTTTAATCTCGGATTCTCCACCCAGGATTGTCCCATATGACAATAGCCTAGAGGGTTAAAGTGTTGGTTAATGAATTTGGTGACAGTAATTGTAGGTTCAATTCCTGTGCCAGGCACTGTGTATGTGGACTTGAGTAGTACTAAATAAAAACTAGAAAAAGAACAACCTACACCCAATTTACAAGTACATGAAGGCTAAAGGGAATAGTTGAAATGTGATAACATCATCAAAAATATGGACAGTAGTTTACATGCAAATAATGATCTCCTCATCCTAGAAATTCAGTCATTCAGTAATTAAATCTACTTCTCCTGCTGGTTGTTGCCTGACTGTACTGGCCCATTTTTGCCATTTACTGGGAATAAATGACTATAAAGATGCTTATAGCAATTTCACATGGACACTGCCCTTTTGGTTCTGATTGGATTCTCTACAGTCAAAACTAAGTTAAACAAGACCTTAATCAAATAAAAATAGGTTGCAAAACAGGTTATATTGTATGCTACTATAGGTCTATCAGTGAGTCAGTTAAGTGTCATATGTGATACACACTTGGGTGATCATATCTCTTTTGATCAATGACTGACTAGGCAGATTTTCCCGCAGTAGGTTGCCGTTACTTTTTACAGTAGACTGGGTGTCAACCAAGGCTATAGAACCCAATCTACCCTGTTATTTAACCCATAGCTGTAGATTTGCCAAGGGTATTTGCGAAGTGAATGCAACAAAATCAACTGGAATTCGAACTCAGCCCCATTGATTTCCTATTCTGAGCTGATATCCATTGCACCACAACACACCTCCTATAAGTTTACACTAGTTTGAAATTACCATTAAGTGTTCTTCTTCTATGTATCCTGTCTTTTCAGGACGTAGGCGATCATGGCTTTCCATGCCTTCTCCTGTTACACCATGCAACCCTCATTCCATCATCCACTTGATCAGGTTCTTCAAATATGTTATCCACTGCTTTCCTCTGTCTCTTTTTCCCTCTATCTGGCCTGTTAGTATCAGGTTCCCCAAGCCCTCCTTCCTCATAGCATATCCCAGGAACTTCAGCTGTCACTTCCTTATGCTCACTATTAATTTCCTTTTCCTTTCCAAAACATCATCATTGCTCACATGCTCGATCCATGATATTCGCAGCATCCTTCTGTAGAACCACATTTCAGTTGCTTCAAGTTTTTCCTTCATCTTTGATGATAAACTTAGTTTATAACAAATGCTAGGAAGTAACATTGTACAGTCTCTCGAAAATTTACATTAACATGCAATGTATATCTAGCAAGCAACATAAGATTCACAAAGATGTAGAAGTACGTTTACAGGAGGAAAAATGTCAAGTTTTCATTGTTTTTCATTCTTCTTCTATGTGCCTTGTCCTTTCAGGACGTAGGCGATCAGGGCCTTCCACGTCTCCCTATCCCTGATGGCTCTTAGCATGCATTCTCCTGTTACAACACACAACCCCCACTCTGTTACCCACCTGCTCAGACCCGTCAAGTATGTTACACACTGTTTTCCCCTGTCTCTTTCCTTCTATCTGGCCTGTTAGTATCAGATTCCCTAAGCCCTCCTTCCTCATTGCATATCCCAGGAACTTTAGCTGTCTTTAACTGATGCTCAGTATTAATTTCCTTTTTGTTTCCATCCTTTCCAAAACCTCATCATTGCTCATGTGCTCAATCCATATCTACAGCAACCTTCTGTAGAACCACATTTCAGTTGTTTCAAGTTTTTCCTTCGTGTTTGATGATATTGTCCAGCATTCACTGCCATATTGAAGAACTGACATCACATAGCAATCTGGTACTCTTTTCTTTGTTTCTAGCAAATTTTCCTGTCTCTTAATACTCTGTTCAGCTTCTGGAATGCAACCTTCCCCATGCCTTCAGATCTCTGTCACACTTTCTGTCTTCTGTTATAAGACTTCACAGGCATTTAAATTTTAGTACCTGCTTGTATTTAGTATCCCCCACCTGTTTTCAGCATTTTGGGTTGCATTTTTGTTGATGACCATGCTTCTGGTTTTCCTGCAGTTTATTTGTAGTCCTTTCTGGTCACTCTCTTTAACTACCTTCTGTAAAAGGTCATGTAATTTTCTTTCCATGTCGGCTATCACCACTGTATCATCTGCGCACTTTATGTTGTTCAGATTGTGGCCTCCAATGACAAATCCTGACTTTTTTTTTCCCAATCTTTCACTTTTTTCTTTTCTCTTTTTTTTTTTTGTTCTCAATTGGAGTAGATAGACTTAACTATTGCCCTGTTCACACTCCACCCACGTCTTTTGAACAGGTGAAGAGGCTCATCCTTTGTTTCCTGTTTAGGATGTGGTTTCCGGCTTTCTCTTTTCCAATCATTTTACTCTTAAGTAGCCCCATGCGCATCAGTGGCGTCACAGCCTTGCTTGGGGTGATATGATTTAAAAAAAAAAAAAATAAATAACTTCTAGAGTCCTCAGAATAGTCTCATTGTACAAGTTGAATAGGTCTGGTGAAAAGACACATCCTTGTCTTACCCCCCTTCCTATCTTTGTATGTCTGCTGAATTCGTTTCCTGTCCGTATGCAGGTGGTTTGCTGCCAGTAGAGATTCTCAATCACTCTTATCTCTTTCCCAAATATGTCGAGGTTGCTGAGCATCTTTATCAATTCTTTGTGGTGTATTTTGTCAAACGCCTTTGCATCATTGATAAAACATAGGTACACATCCTTTTTACTTGTTGAAATAATTTCTAAAAGTATCTTGAGAGAAGAGAAAAACATTTAAATATCATTACAGAAATTATCCCTGCTTTATTTTTGATGGCATTAAAAAGAAAAAGAAAGAAAGAAAAATCACCCAGATATCAAGCTTCACTGACAACACTGAACATTACTAAAAAAAGAATTTCATTGCTTTCATCTAAAATCTCTCAAGCAAATTTAGTTTACATCAAAATTAACATTATGATTCAGTTCAGTGAACATCGCATTTGCTGTAGGCAAATATATTTTTTTTCATAGTTTAATCTGCTTTGCCTTAAGATGATTTTAAATTCTTTTGGAAATATCTGCATGTTTGAGAAAAAGTAACTTTTGAAGGTGATATCAAATTACAATCTTCTTTATTTTAATAAAGGCCATTGTGTATGTGTGTGTATTTCTCCTCTCAGACTCATGGAAAGAGAGAGAATAGCAAGGCAACGTCAGCTCAGTTCATTTTCTTTACTTCCACTTATGAAAGGTTTGAATGCTACATGCTTGCTCTTTAACAGTGCCTTATTATTTAATTTTTTGCAAAAATTATGTCATCAAGCAATGAAGAATATATATATATATATATATATATATATATATATATATATATATATATCCTCTCTATTATAATAAACACTATTGTGTATTTATTTGTGTGTGTGTGTGTGTGTGTGTTGTGATAATGTTTAGCACTAAGGTTGTTTTTTCAGTGGTTTTATTGATACACTGTATTTTGGCAAGCAGGTTTTTATCATAAAGTGCTTGATATCAGGGGTGGGAATAAAACTGTTGATAAGCACAATGAGTTTCTCGTTTTAACTGAGAAGAGTTTTGTGAGGACACTGTTATGGTGTTCTCACTTGTCAGGACTAGTTTGCTGTTGGGTCTTGGTTTTTTCTTGTTTATATGGAGCATGGTGTGATCTTTGTGGGAGTGGTCATATTTGTGATTGGTTGATTTTCTTTTTTATTTATATTTTGCAGGTGTTTGGTTTATTTTTATTGCTTGTTGATTTTTTGGTGTACACCTCTTGTTGTTGTATTGACCTCTTTTATTGGTTTGACCTTTTTCTTACTGTGTTAGTTTTGCTGCATGATGGTTTATTTTTTCTGGGTCATGAGTGGATGTTTTGTGTTTTTGTGTATATTTGTGTCTGTGGGCTGCATGTGTTTTTTTTTCGTTTGGTGGTTGTTATATTATTTTCTCTTTTTTAATAAATAAGTATATATATTTATTTAAATTGGTGGCATTATCATCTTGCTTGAGAAAGATGGATACATATACCCAGAGAAAGACAGATACATATGCCCAGAAAAAGATGGATATTTACACCCCACACTGCGACAGAGAGAGAAAGAGAGAGTAAGAGAAAGAAAAATACAGAGAGATAGAGTGATAGAGACAGAGAGACCGAGAGAGAGAAAATCAGACAGAGACCTGTTCCATTTTCTAGCCTTTCAAAAGTGAAAGTGGCACTTGTTGAATACTTCTCATTATATACAGTATGACTCGGATATAAGAGAGATTTTCTCTGGTCCCAAATTAGAGCCAGTGGTAATGTATATAAAATAGAGAAAACCGGATATAAGAGAACTTTTATCCGGTCCTGACAACTCTCTTATATCAGGGTTACACTGTAATATATTTGTTGTCGTCATCATGGGTTGATTTCATGAATAGAGATTTTGGAAAGTTTTCCAGGCCCATTTCAAGCTGTCACATAAAGCCTAAACTAGTAAGACATGCTTTTTGAAAGACAAGGCTTGATAACTAGCACAGAGTCTTGCATAATGGATGCTAACCTTTATTAGAATTCACACAAACCACAACTCGGTCGTAAAAAGTAGAATAAACCATTCAGGAGTGTTGAACAAAAGGAAGACTGAAGAAGGGACTGATCAAAATCTGCCAACAGCATAAATAAAAAAAAAACTCACAATAATTTTTGCCAAAATGCCTTCTTCTTCTGTATCCATACTAACAACTGCTTTGTCTGTCTGGATATCACAGAGAACATCACCTGGAGATATGGTATCACCTGAAAATAATTAAGAAAATACAAGTTTTAAAAAGTCAAAATTCTTAGGTAGAGAAAAAGGAAAAAAATGCAATGACTTGTGCAAGATTTAGTTGTTACAATTCTGCAAAATTAATTCTTCATTATTGTAAATACGTGATTCTATTGGCACCCACAGAGAAAGGGAAAAGGTAGTTTTATCACAATCCAAAATGTTTAAGTTTGATAGACCAGCAGATGGCTCCTTTTTAAGTTCAGTCTTCTAAACATCCACTATGACTGAAGAAGAATGAGAAGTAAAGGGGGTGGATTAGGGGCTTGGAGATCAGGTAGCAACAAAACTGTAAATAGGGTATATCCAGGTGCTTATCTATATTAATCCTCTTGCTTAGGACCAAGGAAAGTTCTGGTTTGCCTTTGGCAAATGCTGCCCATTCATATCGCCAACCACTATGTCAGGATGAGTAGATGGACAAGACAAGGAGATGGTAGGTGGAAGTGAAATGTTAGCCCAAAAGAGCAGAAGTTGTCCCAAGTATCACTTACCTATTCATATGAACTATTTTATAATATGGGAAACAGGGTTTGAGTTGTCATTACTTGACATGGTGTTTGTCTTTCATTTTGTTACCATTTGAACATGCAGCAGGTCCTTTCCCAGCTTTTGGTGAACACTGACAAAATTGAGACTCAAAATGCAATATGAGGTAAACATTGGCTAGTCAGTGGTAAGCTTAGGCAAGGACCGCATTGCGTATTTACATATGATCTAACATGTTTATTTAAATAAAAATTCATTCTAGCAATCCAGATATTTCTTTCTAAACTAACTTTCAAACATTTGTTGAATAAGGTTATTTTGTCTATCATTGACAAAGCAGATACCCCATAAAAATTAGCTATCATTAGTTGCTTCCTCCACATTGTTGCAGATTGTGCATCCACATGAGATATTATTCTCATGTTAATTTTTTGAGCCTACTATTCCATGTTGGCTCAAGGCATGTTGGAAGAGGGCGTAAAGAGATTTTTTTGCAGTAGATTGCCAGTTCTTTCTGCAGTAGACTGCTTACCGACCAAAGCTTTATAACCCAGTTTAGGCTGCTCCTAACCCTCTCCGAGCTGGTCTTGAATTCAGTTTCTTTCTCTTAGACTTACATAATAGACTTACCTTCCTTTTTGTGCCATTTAACGATAGTTCCTTCCGACATTGTTGGTGAAAGTGATGGCATTTCTAAGTTCGTTATACCTGCAATCAGAAAAAGAAAAATATTATGATGGGAATATGTTATTTACACTATGTACAATGGCCAAAGCATCGTAAACATGGCAATAAAGATGAGAACAACAGACCAAATAGTGAAAATAATATAAATACTACATCTCAGAAATAGAAATAAATAAATTATGATGGGAAATCAAACATTTTATACTGATTATTGCTGCACCCTTCAAATTCGCAGCTAGGGAGAGACAACTGCCACTGGGTATTGACATTGTACAGGAGATAAATCTAGTAGAGTAAAAAATGTTACTAACATTACAAAAACTTGTCATGCTGAATTTATATATATACTAGCAGTATAGCCCGGCGTTGCTCGGGTGTAATGAAAGCTTTTTTATATATATATATATATATATATATATATATATATAATCGATTTTCTGCACTATTGTAAGAACAGCAACCTTGAACCTTCTGAATATCGTTTTTTTATATCTTTGTCTATGAGTGTATAAAATTTGATTAAAATCACACTACTCCTTCTATCACCCAATTTTTCTGATTATCGATATTTATCGGGGGTACCTCGACACAAAACCTAGCTAAAAACACACTTGCAGATGCTTATAGTACAACTGTATAAATTTTCAAGAAAATCGGTTCATCCGTTTCGGAGTCTATAGGTAACGGACACACAGACACAAAGTTCCATTTATAAATAAGTTTAGATTAGATTTAGATTTAGATATATATATTTGTATATTTAGGCAGCAAATTTTCTTTTAAACATGTCAGATTAAATAAATTGCAAACAATATGTCTGCTTATTTTTAGTAAAATCCGTTCATACTCACAGATAATGTGTTGCGTATTACAATCAAAAGATGTCAGAAATGAGCTGTAACATTGACAGATGTTATTTTCATTTATATCTTAAGGTACCCAAGTACTTTCAACCTCTTTCTGAGATCATCTTCAGGGGTGTGAGTTATGGTAACAAATGTAACCGAAAAACTGTGTTGCTAAAAATTACTGTACATTTTGTTTTTCCTGCTTCAAATATAACGGTTGACAAATTGCTTAGCATTCAATAGAACAGGAAAATTATGCAAAACGGATTTTTTTTTATGTTGTAATGTCATCGTCATGCACATGTTAAAGCATGAAAAAACTGTTCTTTTTACAAACATTTTAGAACATTACTACAGTATTCATAGCTGATTCTATTAAACAGGATTATCTTTGCATAACATTTTGGGAAATCACAGAGCAATTAACTTCTTTCTTTTGGTTTCACATTTAGAGTTAATTTTGGTATTGCAAAGAAAGAGAAAAGGACTGCAAGAGATTATGGACATGTGTATTGTTTTTGTTAGTGATATTGAATATCATATTATATATATTGTATTTAGACAGCAAATTTTCTTTTTAGACCTGTCGGATTAAATAAATTGCAAACATTGTGTCTGCTTATTTTTAATAAAATCCGTTCATACTCACTGATAACCTTTTGCGTATTATCATTGAAAGATGTCAAAAATGAGCTGTAACATTGGCAGATGTTATTATCATTCATTTGTTAATGTACCCAAGTACTTACAATCTCTTTCTGAGATCATCTTCAGAGATGTGAGTTATGGTAGCAAAAAATAACCACAAAAATGTGTTGCTAAAAATTAGTGTAAATTTTTTTCTGCTTCAAATATAACGATTGACAAATTGCTAACATTCATTAGAACGTGAAAATTATCCAAAATGGAATTTTTTAATATGTTGTAATGTCATGGTCATGCACGTGTTAAAGCATGAAAAAACTGTTCTTTTTACAAACATTTTAGAACGTTACTACAGTATTCTTTTAATTGACGGCTTAAGTGTTTTAATGAATACTGACTCGAGAATCTGTAGTTTGCTTTTCTTGGTATAGAATAGTTGTATTATCGATCATTAATTTTTATATTGTGAATGTAGACAGGAATGTTGTTGTAGTAAATCCAACATATATATATGTTTTTGTTTTTTTGTCGGAGATACATTCTCCCAAGGGACATTTGAATTGATATATAATATTGGTTTTACACAACACATCAGTTGGCAGGGAGGAGTTATTATGAACAATCAAATCAGTAGTATTATTTATTTATTTATTTAATCTGACACACACACAGGGTGCAATGGGTAAATTGTCAACAATTTATATTTCTCATTTTTAATGCATGCATGTTGTTTGCTTTTTGGTCAACTGCACAGTATAGTGTCAGTTGAGTATCATATGTGATATAAAAGTACAATGATGCAATTTACTCTGCAGGAAATTTGGAAATGGCATGCTGTACTGATTGGTATTTGTGTCAGAAGCTCCAATATAAACATTTCAGAGTGTTTGACGGGGGTCAATCTGAAGACAATGAAGAGGATTCAGAAAGAGTTCGATGAGTCTAATAGTGATTATAAAGATGTTTGGGGTGGACACTACTGATGGCAATATTATGCCTTCATTCATCTTCCCACCAGGACTCATACTCAACACAAAGGCCTACATCAAGTGTCTTAGGGTTAGTGGCTGTTGAAAGACCCTAGGTCTGGCAATAAGACTCTGCATCATGTCACACAAGGAGAACCCAGCTGTGGCTGTCAGACAATTTCTGCAACCATATCACCCCTTACTAATGAATTCTTGGTTCCAGGCAAAAAGATTCTAGCATTCACATGCATTACCTTCGTGTTTACATCTGGGATAAGCTTCTTATATCTAGGGAATTGTCTCTCGAGGCCTCTGACTACTCCTTCATGTGCTCCCATGTTTCATTAAACTCTGTTAGCTATCTTTTTATTTTTATCACTCCCTTTCTTCCCAGAATTGAAGTATATTAGACATAATAGCTGATAGTATAGAAAAGGCACTTTCTCTCCATTCATCTGTAAACATTTTTTGTCTTTGGTGACTTTAATGCTCCCCATGACATGTGACTGAAACATTTTAAAGGTACTGATGTTGCCGATATTAAGACATTAAATGTTTCCATTGCGCAACCCTTGACTCAAATCGTGGACTTCCTTACCCATTTCCCTAGCAAAACCGAGCAACAAGCTTTTCTACTTGATTTATTTCTTACCTCCTCTCTTTGTGCTTGCCGAGCTTCGCAATACTTTCCTCTGAGTAACTCTGACCACTCTGTGGTAGCTATTGATATTTTATTCCAATCATCTATTAAACAGGAACCCTCTATCCATAAAACATCTTTCCGTTATCAAAATGCTGATTGTGACTCACTCTGTGATTTTCTTCGCGACACCCCGTGGACTGATATCTTCAACCTCCCAATTGAAAATTGCACCACTGCGATTTCTTCAAATCAAAGCTGGCATGCATGCTTTCATTCCTTCTTGAAAATACCAGTTAATACATCAATCCTTTTCCATTGGTCACACCAGCATGCTCAACTGTTATAGCACACAGGAACCACTATTTTCGGCTATACCAGTGTAACAGCTCTCATCATAACAAGAGCCTATTTGTTGCTACTCATAATAAATGTAAGCAAGTCCCCAAAACTACAAAGTCCTTGTTTGTCAAGAGAATAAGGCACCACATAGCCGCTAACAACTTTAGCTCTCGTGATTAACTGGCAGCTCTGTAATAGAATACTAATCGCCCCTCTTCAACCAATTTGAGGTTTTAACATCCTCCACTGATAAAGCTGAATGTTTTGCCCATAAATTCTCCTCAAACTCTACTCTTGATTCATCCAGAACATGGTTTCTGCTATCATTTCTAACCTAGACCCTAACAAATCATGTGGACTTGATGGTATCCCTGTAATAATATTTCAGAAGTGTGCTATCAAACTGGCTCCTGTTCTCACTAAACTGTATAAAAAATGCCTCACCACCTCCTGCTTACTGGAAGTCATCATTTACTGTTCCATTTTATAAGAACTGAGCTGTCCAACCTTTCCAACTCTCAGATTATTCGCCTTCTACCTCTTTTCAGCAAGCTCCTGGAGATCATAATTAATGCCAAATTGGTTTATCATCTCCCATTGCAGGGCCATTTCTCAGACAAGTAACATAGCTTTCACGCTTATGTACTGACGATAATTGCAGAAAGAGTCTATCATGCTCTAGATAAAAACATTGAAGTCTAGGCTGTAGTATTGGAAATCTCAAAAGCCTTTGACGGGTTCTGGTATATAGATCTTCTCCAGAAGCTGAAAAATTGTGGTGTCTCTGGACACATTTTTGAGCTGATCCAGTCTTTCCTATCAAATCATGAAATGAAAGTTATCCTGAATGGTCACTCATCTAGATTCTTTTGTACTAATACGGGTGTCCCCCAGATCTCAAATCCTTGGTCCTACACTGTTTTTAATTTTCATTAACAATCCTCCTGATGACATCAGCTCTCAAATTGGTATCTACACTGACGACATAACCATTTAGGCTGATCAGTTTGACAAGGTCAAAATGGCAGCTAATATCCAAAACAGCTTCAAGATCATCGTTAACTGGGGCAAAAGATTGCTTCTTAATTTTAATGCATCAAAAACTAAATTTCTCTCCATTAATCATCTGTGAGGCCTCTTACAGATATCGTGGACTGAGCATACTAGCAATGACGAGGTGTTAGAAAGAATGGCAACAAAGAGGAAACTGATGCTGAGCATCAGGAAGAGACAACTGAAGTTCCTAGGACATGCAATGAGGAAAGAGAGCCTGGAGAACATGATACTGACTGGTCAGATAGAAGGAAGGAGACAGAGGAAGGCAGCGGATAACATATTTGCAGGGTCTGATCAGGTGGATGATGGAACGGGGGTTGCCAGGAGCAAACATACTAAGGGCCACAAGGGATAGGGAGATGTGGAGAGCCATGATCGCCTACATCCTGAAGGGACAGGGCACATAGAAGAAGAAGAAGAGGCCTCTTCTTTCCCTCTATATGGTTGATGCTAATCTCCAGGAAAGTGACTCATTGTGCTTTCCCAGGTTAACATTTTCAGCTGACATGAAGTGGAAAGACTTTATTGAATCCATTGCTAGGTCAGCTATTAAGAAAGTCTGTTCACTGTGTTGTTCGAGACAATTTTTCCCTCCAGAATCTATCTTCAGTTAGTCAGTTAATTGCTATAGATGATACATACCTGGGCAATTATGTTCCCTTTGAGACATGACTGATTAGGCAGAAAGTTTTTCTATATTAAGTTGCCATTACTTACAGTAGACTGGTTGCCAACCAAGGCTATAGAAACCAATCTGTTCTGCTATTCAACCCATAGTTGGGGAAAGAAGAGATTTTTTTTTTCTAAATCATCTCAACCCAAGCAAGACATTCTACTGCCACTGTTGTGCAGGGGGTTATATAGGGGAAAGTGATGAGAAAGAGGAGTTAGTTATAGGAAATATCAGGAGGAGGGTAATAGATGGAATGAGAATAAGGAGGATGGGGTGGAGTAGATGAAAAAAGAGCTTAAGAGAATAGATGCAAGTTAGCGAGATAGGAGATGTCTATTGACCTTACATTTAAATTTCTGGAGATTGTAGCTGTCGGGGTAGCAAGTATATGGAAGGGAATTCTACAGGCAGGAGGTGCGATAAAAAAGAAGTTGTTAGAGTAGAAATTGTGGTTACATTTTATCAGTTTCAATGTAAAAGGGTGGGACCTAGTTGCTAATCTACTGGTTTGTCTAAGTTCATTGGAGCAGAAGCTGTAAAAGTATTTATAGAAGAGGAAGCCACGTCACACCAGTGAGATAGCGACTGCAGCCGAGTTGCCAAGTCAGTATCGATCACATTACAGATTCTACGTTGGATTCTGTCAAGAACCCCCAGGTGAATAGCAGGGGTATCCGACCAGATGTGGCAGCAGTATTCATTACATGGGCGGATGGTAGATTTAGATATGTGCAGGATGGACTCAGACGGGAAAAACCTTCCTGGCCCTGCACAGTGAACCAACCTTCTTAGCAGCGGATTTAGCAATGGATTCGATATAGTCATTCCACTTGAGGTCTGCTGAGAGTGTGAGGCCAAGGAGGCATAGTGTTTTACTCTTGGGGGAGGCAAGCCTGTTCCAAGTTAATAGCAATTGGCTATGATGGTTAATAGAGAGCAGCTTCATTTTAAAAGCATTAAATTTTACGAGCCATTTCTTACCCCAGTCCACCACAGATTCTTCTCGAGTTTGGCAGTGAGGTTCGCTTTGTCAACCTCAGCAGATTTTTGATCGAGGCAAGAGTAAAAACAGTGGTATCGTCAGCGTACATGCCTACTTGGGATCTTATTACATCGGGGGAGATTGTTAATGGAGATCAGAAAGAGATGGATTAATAAATTTCACCCAAAGGCATTTGCGCATAAGTGAATGCCACATGTGGTCTCTAGTGCCCCTGTTATTTACTTTGAGCTCCTTGATAAGATGTAAAGAAGAATCTGCTGGCTCAGGTTCCATCACTTACTAACCCCTTGTAATACAAATTAAAAGAAAAATTCATCATCAAACTATGAATTTTTCAGCACCCCCCTCGTATTTATAGTAATGAAGCTTCTTTGACTAGTATCGCTACTTGTTTATATTTTGAAAAAGTCATTGTGTTTGTTATTTTTTTTTTTTAATTTTGATGTATCAATGATTAATGGCAACTTCTGCAGTTTATTTAAATAAATATTTGATTTAAAAAAAATCTATATCTGGTGACCTATTTTTGTCACCTAATTTTTTATCACTAATTAATTTATCAAAAATCAACCTTTGAAATAAAAAAGAAAAAAAATATCTTAATTCTTAAATATCATATTTGTCTTCTGTGGGTGCAGCTGAAATACATTTTAGTAAGAGAACCCTGCCCAAGTGCAAGTTTTAGATTTGCTGAGACTGTTTATGCCTGAAGTGCTTAAAATAATTATAATATTCAGTTCAGACTTCTATATTTCTTTTAATAATTAATGAATAAATAAATAATTTTAACTTGTCTTAAACGATTGACGGTGAAATTTATTTTTCTTAAGTTGTCTTTACAATTGATGGTGAAAAAAAAAAACTGTATCTGATTTTTTTTTTTTTTTCTTTTTTTACATTACCTGCTTTCAATACAAATATTTGCCGGCAAAATAAATAGTCTGAGGTAGTGTCTCTATTTTATTTACTGAAGCCGAGAAAAAAATAAGAAAAATATTTTTGGTCTATTTTCGGAACTGGCAAAATAGCCCGTTTTTAAAATGAAAAAAAAAACAAAAAAAACATCAGCTTGTCGTCCAGAAATAATTTTTATATCAACAGATTTTTTGGGTTTATTTCCGAAATACACTTTTTTTGATGATTTTATTTTGCAAATCATTTATTTTCTAAGTTAAAAATACTCACATTGTTATGTTAACATTTTTAGGATGAAATAAAAACTTGCCACAATCAATCAATTATGAATATTAATGTTTTATTATTATTATTTATTGTAAGTGATAATTTAAATCTTAAAAAATAAAATAACTTTTTATTTTTTAAAAACCAAACCGTTACTTACGCCAGTATCAGTTATTTGCATTCAATCAATAGAAATTTAAGAGACTTTTTTTAAACTTAAAACATTTTTAAACACATGTGAAATAATTTCATTCATAATTTTTAGGCAGTTATGCCTAGCTTCTTCTTAATCCAAAAAGTAATAATAAAAACACAAAGGAAACAATATATTGTTTTAAAATAAATAAATAAAATTAGGAATTCACTTTTTAGTTTTTGTTTTAAGACATTTGAAAATAATTATATACCTTTCGACAAATTTAAAGAGTTTATAGTTTTTTTTTTGTTTATGTGAACAGATCATTCCAAAAATAATTCTAATTAAGTTCAATTCAAATTCGTTTAAGTTTAATATAATTTAAATTTATTTGAAAACATAATTCTAAGTTCAATCTCAGTAACTAACTTTTTTAGTTAATTGCTGCATAATTTAAAAACATAATTATTTCTTAAATACACACAAATAGATTTATATTTTAATTTAAGGGCACAAAAAAATAATACATTTTTAAATATGAAAATTCAAATTGCATTTTTATTTCATAAAAAGACGTAAGAAGATTAGTCGGCGATCGAATCTTTTTAGTTTTTTTATTTAAATTTAAAATTAAAAAAACAAACAAAAAATGAACTATCAACAAAAAAAAAATATAATTTTTTTTGTTTAGCCGTCTACAATATTTCACCCATATTTTAAATTAATATATTAATTTTATATATTAATAATAAATTAATTAAACGATGTTTAAGACTAAGAAGAGATTTCGAAGCTGGTATTCATCGCATTTTTCAAGGGCGCTAAAAAGGACGATTTTTTTTTTAATTTCATAACATAAAATGTCTTACAAAACAAAATAAATTGTAAAACATGTGACAAAGTCGAAGTATGGTCAAATTTATAAATGAAAAAAAATATTAACACAACTTTTAAAACATTTTAAATTTTATTGTCATTCTGAAACACTTTACTTCTGAATCACTATTTCTCGTAAGAGTTTTCTAACGAATGTTTTTTAAAAATATTTTTCACAACCAAAACGATAATACACTTAAATTCTGTATTTAAAAAAAAAAAAGGAAAACACCACCTTAAAAACAAAATGTAAAAACAAGCCAAATTATTTTATTTTGGTATAACTTGGCAATGGTCACTGGTCCGAAAAGAAAGAAAAAAAAATTGTCGTAGTCATGGATATTCATTTTAAATCTGAAACAAAAAAACTTATCGAGATGTGTACCAACCTAGAAGGGCGTGGTTACGGTGTAAATGCCTCTGTACAATAGCTGCAATGCAGGGCTCATTTCGGGTCGAAATGGCAAGGGTCAGTCTTCTTGCCAAAGACCGACCCATGGTAATCCGTAAGAGAGCAGATGCCATTTCTACTGCTGCCGCCGCCAAGGTCACTAGGACCAGTTAAGGGACGATTAGAGTTACTTCCCTTGTCTGGAAAAGACTCGGCCTTCACCTTTTCTGTCTTTCGTCTTCTCTATGCATTGACCTCTTAAGGACGAGGACGATCATATCGTTCCACAACTTTCTATCCGTTTTAATAATGGGATAAAAAAATATGTTTAAAAGTGAATAAATCATTCAGTTGTTTATACATAAAAATATATACATACATTATGAGTGTATGTATAGCGATCATGTCTCTCTCGAAACATGAACGGACTGAGCAGATTTCCCAACAGTAGATTGCCATTACTTTCTGGGGTAGACTGGTTGCCAACCAAGGCTACAGAACCCAATCTGTCCTGTTATTTAACCAATAGCTGGAATGAACAGACAGATTATTACTTTTCCCAACGGTCAGTCAGTCAAGTGCCATACATGTTACACGCTTGGGCGATCATGTCTCTTTCGAGACATGACTGACTGGGCAGAAGATTATCACACAGTAGGTTTCCATTGCTTTTTGTGGTAGACTGGTTGCCAGCCAAGGCTATAGAACCCAATCTGTTTTGTTATTTAACCCTTAACTGGAGGAAAGTGACAGATTATTACCTTTCCCAAGGGCATTTGTGTGTAAGTGAATGCAAGGAATTCAACTGGTATTCGAACTTGGCTCCCCAAGCTGTCATTTCGAGTCGATATCTACTGCACCACACTGCTTCCCAACAGTATTTGTATATAATTGCAACAAATTCAACTGGAATTTTAACTCTGTTCTCCGATTTCAACATTTCGCACCAATATCCATTGCATCACAACACACATCCACATATATATATGTGAGAAATCAGACAAAAATCCATTTGTCTGGGATTTATATTCTTTGGATATTAACCCTAGCTCCCTCTCAAGCAATACCCTTCTTAAGGGGCTGGGTTTATCATCCAGCACATGAGGTGTTCCCAAAAGGGAATGTATTAAGGGGGCTTGGGAATTTTTGCGTGATATAGCCAATAACCCTACTTTAAATTTTGACATTGTGTGATATCCAGTTGTGATGTGGGTACCATGATAAATACTATAAGTCAGAAAAAGTGGCAAACTCGTTTGTTGACTTAACAAACGAGTTTTACTTTTGTTCTCACTAAATATCCTTCTACAGGTCAGAAGGAAAGAAATCTGTGTGCGTCATCTTCAATATTAAATCATAATTATTTTTCTGTAAGGTTGGCATTCTTCAGTCAGAATGAAAGAATAAAATTATTTGACTTTTGTACTAAATAATATAGAATATAATCAGATCAACATCACATATTAAAATAATGGCTTTAGAACTTCTTTAGAAATTGCTTTGTTTGCTTTCAGATACAAAACTGAACAAATATGGACTTTTCTGGAAAGAATTTACATTTATATTCTGAGTCTAGAGCAGTGACTCTCAACCGGAGTTCCTCAGAACCCTAAGGTTCCGCAAAAGTTCCCCAAGAGTTCTGCAAGAACAAGAGAGATAAGCTTTTGACTTTTATTTAACTTCATATGTGCATTGTGGTGCACTGAATATCGGCTCGGAACAAGAAATCGGGGAGCCAAGTTCGAATTTCAGCCGAATTCATTGCATTCACTTATGCGCAAATACCCTTGGGAAAGATATTAATCCGTCTGTTCCTTCCAGTTATGGGTTAAATAACAGGACAGATTGGGTTCTATAGCCTTGGTCGGCAGCCAGTCTACCGTAGAAAGCAATGGAAACCTACTGTGGGATAATCTTCTGCCCAGTCAGTCATGTCTCTTTTGAGACATGATTGCCCAAGCATGTATCATGTATGGCACTTAACTGACTCAAGGGTAAAAAAGATGAGAAGTGCTGGTCTGATATAAGGACAGTTTCTTTCTTCTACAAAGGTGAACACAGGTTTGAATCCTGTGAGAGAGTGCATATTTTTTTTAATAAGATCTCTTGAATATTCAGGGTGGTAAATGAAAATAAATAAATATACTGTTTACTACCATTTCCTGTGTGCCAATTTATTATTTGTCTGTATTAAAAATCCCACAAAACCTTGCATGTTTTTAACTCAAGAACTTTCTCTTCATGTTTATTATTATAACAAGAGAGAGCTAAAGAAAGGTTTATTCTCACTTTCATATTTCCTCCATTATAAGCATTATCATATCTGTGATATCATAATATTGTAGCATAGGGAGCTGGTTAATATTTCTTTAATTCGGCCTTGTGTCATACGTAACTGAACTCCCTACAGCTTACAAGTTTTATGCAGAATTATCATCATCAGAATTATCAGAAGGTTGGTTGTCGGCAGGATGGAATATGTGGAATTGTGTGGAATAGTGTAAGAATAAAATATACATTTTGCATTTTAAAATAGAAATTTATTAAAGGGAAGCACTAACATAAGTTGTAGGAGTTAATGTGCAATTAGAAACTTTATTAAGAGGTTAAGGGTAGAGTTCGTACAAAATGTTCATAGTAGAAATTGTTGAAAGAGATAAGGAGAAAGAGAACAAGGTGCGACCTGACCTTATCTTTGGGTTGATTTGAAGTTGAAGTTACATTTTAGTTGTTTCGTCTTGCAGCTCCCATCTGACTCTCTCTATCTGACTGACTTTGATGAAGTCCTTTTATTGTAATCTAGATTTTTGCAGTCCTTTCAAATCTTACAAGTCGCTCCCATTTGTCAAAAATCATTTAACACCTACTTATGAAATATGGTTTCGACTTTTTCTTTAAGCACATCGTCAATCCTTTTTCTATTTGGGGAAACCAGGACTTCACACGTCATTGTGATTTTTTGTAAAAGTGAAGAAGGAGGTTGATTTTAATTAATTTCTTAACAACACCATACTTCATGGGCAAAACAAAATGAAGAAAAGGAATGACAAACACGCTTTGTTCTCAAAAAGACATTTTTTTATGCCACTAAAACATATAAAAAACATTATACAGGGTGCGATGAATAAATTGTCGTCTAAATTGCACAAAAAAAAAAAAGGGAAATAACACTGACATCTCATTTTAACAAATGTATCGACCAAAATTACACAAAAATATCTTGAAATACTAAAAAGTAAATTTATTCAATAAAATCAACATTGGCTTCAACCACGGCCTCCCAACAACTTTAAAATCTCCTGCAACTCTTCTGGATGGTCTCTTTATTTAAGTTAGTGAATGCTGCCATAATCCTTGCCTTCAGCTCATCTTTGGTATTACAAGGATTTTTGTTGGTCTCTTACCCAACTGCACCCCACACATAATAATCAAGGGGGTTGCAGTCTGGGGAGTTAAGTAACCAGATGTAAGGGGTGATGGACTTGCAGAAATTGTTTGACAGCCATGTCTGGGTTCTCCTGCTTGTATGGCATGGTGCAGAGTCCTGTTGCCAGAAATAGGGTCTTCCAGCAGCCATCTCCTTGACACAAGCACTATCACCACAAAGCACTTGACGCAGACCTCTGTGTTAGTTCAGAGATTCTGTGAGAAGATAAATGGAGGTATAATGTCGCCATCATTAGGAATCACTCCAAACATTTTTGTAATAGCTCATCCAACTCTTTTCGAATCCTCTACACTGTCCGCAGATTAGCACCCAAACATACTACAATGTTTGTATTGAAGCTTTCAACCTAAATATCCAGCATACTGTTTCTGAATTTCTGATGGAGAGAATTGAAACATGATACTCTTTTTCTCACAGACAGTGCCCAACTAACCCTACTACACTGTACAGTTGATAAAATCAAATACAAACAATACACATGTGTGCAATTAAAAATATAAAATGGCTATAATTTACCCATCACACCCTGCATATATGTATATATGTCTCATGCAGTGAGTAATATATCACATAAATCTACTGGGCCTGGGCATGATGATAGTAAACTGCATCCAGCAGCAAGGCCTCTGATTGCAAGGTTGTAAGGAGCATGGAACCACCTCTTAATTGCTGTTGTTCCCAGATCCACTCTGACCCAGAGGGGTAGCACCTGTCAGGGTCCCAGCTATAGGCAAATAGTTAACCCCCAAACTGAGGTCAAAACACTATGAAAGTATAAAAATACACTTTTACAGAAATGTATACATAAAAATAGAAAAATTTACATTTCTGAAGGAAAAATATTACCATAAGACATTTTTTAAGGAAAAAAATTATTCTCAGCAAAACATTTTTTAATACAAAACTAGAAGACATTTTCAGTTTTCTAAAATAAAAAAAAGAATAAAAACAAAAAACTTTCATTAAAATCTGACTAATTCAACCTTCTCACTATAACCAAATTTTAAAAAAAGTATCTTAAAACCTCACCTTTTTGGCATTAAATAACCCACAGAGGTTGATATGCCATTAAACAAAACTCTAACTAACAAACATAAATCTACACAGCAGAGTTTAAGGAGAAACAAAAAGGTAGGGCTTTACACATTATATGAAGATACTCCTGTGTCTGGAGAAGCCATTTTTAGGATTTCAAATTTAAACAGGCCAGATTCATCTGACATATCCCAAGTGAGAACATATTCCATGAATAGGAAACAGCAAGTTTTGGGTTTCCAAAATTGAGGACTGTGGGCTGGAGTTTCTTTCTATCTCTGGGAAATATATATTCCCAAAGGGAAACTGCACTATGGCTAGTCAGTTGCTAGAGGAAGCAAATTTAGCCTTTGCCTAGTTCATTGGGGGGCCCAGACTAAAAAAAAGCAACTTTTCTGTTTGGCTGCTCTAAACAAACTGAAAATGGACAGTTTTTTTCATCACTGTATAGAGTGACATCACTAAGCAGTCCATCATGTGACCCACATGACTTATCTCCACCAAAAGGAGATATATATCCCTACATGGTTGTACCATTTTTTTTCTCATTGAAAATCTTGCTTCTTAAACAGTTTTCAATGGATGAGTTTGGTTACTTGATCATATCTCCACCTACTAGAACCATTGGAAACTAAACTTGGGCAGTTACTCACAATGTGTGCTCCAGTTTCATTGAATTTTCTCCATATCCTGCAAAGTAGTGATGTCGCTTCTTTGCTGACTTGCTTCCTAATATTATTTGTACTGATACATGTTAAGTTGTAACAAAAGAAAAAAAAATGATTGACCAAAACTCAGAGCTAAATCACAGACAAATATTTAATTTACAAAAAACACCAAATAAAATATTTCCAAATATACAATTTTTGCTGCATTCAAAACAAAAAACATAGAGTTTACTACTGGCAAATGCTATGAGGAGAGAAGGGAAGATAAGGTGTCAAGTATCTTTACCCAGTTAAGCTAGCGAAGTAGTTTTAAGTGCTATACTTTTTGGAAATCCTCAACTGTGTATATAAAGAATAATTATTAGTTTGGTTAATGAAAGAGTTAAATATATCTATTTACCCATTTAGTTCCATGAGATTCTCTTTCAAGTTTTATTTGGATGGCAACATTTCGTAGAGATTTTTTGGCTGGACATACAAATCCTGAATTGAGCCAGAGTTGATAATGTTAGCAAATCCTTTTAACAACTAACTACTCTCTTCCCAAAACCTATTTTTATAGGGGCTAACACCTAATTTGTATATTTCTAGAATCATTTCAAATTCTCTAGACTTTACTGGAATATACTGGAAATTTCTAGAAGCTTCCAAAATGTTCTATTCCTAATTTCTCTATTTAACAACTACTTCATGAATTAAAACTTCTTTGTAATAACAAGTAAAACTCAATAGAATTCCTTACTATAACTTTTTAGACATTATTAATATTATTTTTATATAAATGCATCCTCATAACAGTACTAATATTGAGCTGCTGTTATAGGACATTTGGTTTCAGTCTTCTGAAACCTCCTTTTCAACAAATTTCATGTTACTTTGCCTCTGCTGAAAATTTGAATCAACCCACAACAAAAAAAATGGTGAGAAAGGTGTTTAAATGTAAAATATTTTTATTCTTGTGATTTTACAATGAAATTTTTTTAGCATGTATGAGTATTAAAGTTCTTCAAGTCCTTGTTTGCAGCTGTTTGTTAAGATGAAAAGAAATGTAATTTCTCTACTTATATGTGTGCAAAAAGAAAGGCAAAGAAAAAAAATGGTGAGCTTGGTGAGGAAGTGTGTAAGTGTCATGTAGCTTGGTGAGGAAGAGCGTAAGTGTCATATAACTTGATGAGGTAGAGCAAAAGTGTCACATAACTTGGTGACAAAGAGTGTAAGTGTTACGTAGCTTGATGAGAAAGATGGAGGAATAAGCAAGGTAATCTCTTTGAAGCTGCCATCATGAACGAATGTCATATGTATCTGTCTCTATCTCCTAAACTGGTTTTGTCCATGTAAATTTTACTTAAATACTCTTCAAAGGGATCATAAAAATTTTTTTTTTCTTGTCAGCAGGAACACAACCCCTTGGTTGAAAAATATTAAATATTTATTTTCAAAGGACTAATTTATTAACCAGAAGGATGTGCAGATCCTTTGACTCAGAAACCCTTTTTTATCACTCGATGATTGACTGTTTTGGTATTCATTTTCATCTTCACTCCACAATTTGACTTCCTTCTGTTGCTTTTCAAACTGTTCAAACAATGTTTTCTTTCTTTTTGTTTCATTACAAGTGGGTCCATGCCCTCAAAGATGATGGCAGAATATTTATATCAATATGATGTCTTAAATGACAGCAACATATATACTGATGTACCTAATACTGAGTATCTAACATCAAGATTAAAAAAAAAAAACTTCAAATCCTTGAGTGTGGATATATATATATATATATAATGAACTTAATCACAGTAAGTCAACGCTAATAATAACAGACTAAATATCCGAAAATAATGCTAACAGTAATATAAACCGTCTTCTAACCCGGCGAGGACTACCTCGTGGGTTAAATAAAGGGGGAGAAAAAAAGAAACAAACAGCGCACAAGAACAATACGTCTAGTGCTCGTTTGAAAGAAAAAAAAACCCAAGACGAAACCTTTACAGCAAAGTGCTTGATATGAAAGTACGAAAGTAGAGCTGAATACAGTACAAAAATTGTATTGTACATACATACATACATATATATATATATATATATATATATATATATATATAAATTAAAATCGGTTTCCAAACAGTGATCTAATTGAAATTTAAAATTTAAAATTTAATTGAAAAAATCGATTTCCTAAATCCAAAATTAAGATTAACTATACAAATTTAGATTAATTATAAAAACTCTGCTTAAATACAAAAATATTCTGTACTGAATAAGAATCCTACCCCTAACCTGTTCCTCTAAGAAATCCTAAAGGATATAGTCTAGTCACAAGATAATAAAAACTTACATTCCAGATGCTAATGTTGAATCTGTCTAGAAATCAAAGACACTCATTAATCAACCATATTAACTACTCGCTTTCTTCAAAATTCTAAATCCACAGTCAGTCCACGAGACTTGTTCCCTTATCACTAACCCCCACCAACATCCCACACACAACTGACCAAATATAAGAAAAGAGGCTTTCCATTCCTAGCCACACTGCCTGATGAGACATTGAAGTTTTAATGTCGAAACAAATGTACCATTTGTAGTGGATATATAAAAAAATGATGTACATATTCTCAAATATAATTTATAATAAATATATATATATATATATATATATATATATATATATATAATTATTAACCATTTATTGGTCAGAATTACATTAGACCAGTATACAGTTGTATTAAAAAGTGCTCAATACATATATAATGTAAAGCTTTTCAATATTTTAATGACAAAGTTAGTTGATGACACAACCTTGATTTCAACCTTTCGGTATCTTCAGGCATTTTACATCAACTGATTTTTCAACATTTTTTTTCAAACTTTTAACAGGGATTTTTATGATACAAAATGGTTGAAGCAAAGGTTGCATGATAACAACTTCTAAATGAATATATATATATATATATATATATGCACAACAGTCTATATTATAATAGAGAGGATATTTATATATATATATATATATATATATATATACTCTTCGCTACTTGACAATATAATTATTGCAAAACAGTATAATAAGTCACTGTTAAAGAGCGAACACGTGACAAGAGCACTTTCATAACTGGTAGTAAAGTTTAATAACTCGTAGTAAAGAAAATGAACTAAGCTGATGCTACCTCACTATTATCTCTCTCTCTATGAGTGTGACAGGAGGGATATATATATATATATATATATATATATATATATACAAATAAATACACAATGGTCTTCATTATAATTGAGAGGATAGTCTTCTTGCATTGTTTTTGAATTCACTTTTTCTGATTTTCAAAAATTGTTCCTTTTTCACAATTTTCATTTTTTTCTCATGGAATTTGTCGATGTAATTCTCATCCAATCTTCAACTGAAATTAGTCATCTTCTTCCAACACTCCTCTTAAGATACAACATGTCCATTTGTAAATTGTGTGTATTTTGTATCGTTAAATGTTTTGCTATCCAATTACTGCAATTCTGTACAGGTCTAATGAAGAACGTCTTTTGTTTTATATTTATAATTATTTCCCCCCAAGCAAGGCAATACTGCCACTGATGTGCAGTGAGAGAAAAGGAAAAAGTAAAAAAGAAGGAACAAGTTACCAGGGATGTTAAAGAAAAGACATGAAAAAGATGGGAATCAAGGAGATAGAAGATGGTAATTGATGTTGCACTTAAACATTTGGAGATTGTAGCTATCAGGGAAGCAAGTATATGGAAAGGAGATGGAAAGTGCAAGAAAAGAAACTGATAGAGTTGAAGTGGCGGTTACATTTAACTATTTTGATAGGAAAAGGGTGGGACCTAGTTGCCAATCTAGTAGCACAAGACAATTTATGTGGTTTGGATACTAGGCAAAGAAGTTTATTGGAGCAGAAAACTATGAAAATACAGGATGTCCATAAAGTCCATATGCACTTTAATTCTTTACCACAAACTTTGCAACAATTTTTAGATAAGTAAACAGATAGATCGGAATGGGTGGATCATCTTATTGGCCTCCACGTTTGCCAGATTTGACTCCATTAGATTTTTTATGGGGAAATGTAAAAACAATTGTGTATGCAACCAAACCTAGTTCATTAGAAGATTTCAAAGCTAAAATAACTAATGTGATTTCAGGCATTACTGTAAATCAGTTGGTAAATGTTTTCTGTGAACTGCAAAATTGTTTTACCCTTTGTATTGCTAATGATGGAGGACATGTGGAAACTTAAATAAAATTTCAATGAAACCTCAAAAAATATAGATTTACTTCTTTCTAATCCTTTTTACAAATTATTTCTATCACAAATACAAGTAAATTTATAAATTTTTTAAAGTGCACACAAACTTTATGGACACCCTGTATTTGTAGAAAAGACGAAAGGAAGCCACATTACATTGGTAAGAAAGTAACTGAAGTCAAGCTGCTATGTTGGGATCAATTACATTGTAGATCCTTCTTTGGATTTTGTCGAGAACTCTGACATGAATAGCAGGAGCACCCAACCAGATATGGCAACCATTATTCAATGTACCGATGAATGGTAGATATATCATTCAGTTAAGTGCATAAGTGATACATGCTTGGGCGATCATGTCTCAAAAGAGATATGACTGACTGGGCAGATGATTATCCTGCAGTAGGTTGCCATTGCTTTCTGGAGTAGATTGGTTGCCAGCCAAGGCTATAGAACCCAATCTGTCCTGTTATTTGACTCACAGCTAGAGGAGGAAGAGATGTATTATATTATTGAGTAGTAATTTGTGGGGGATCAGTTTATTACTTTATAACAATAGAAAACCGATCCCCCACTTTATGACCAGTAGAAGCCTTAATCATAATTCCAACTATTATATTCAGTCAGTCAGTTAAGTGACATACGTGATACACGATTGGGCGATCATGTCTCGAAAGAGATATGATTGACTGGGAAGATGATTATCCCACAGTAGGTTGCCGTTACTTTCTGCAGTAGACTGGTTGCCAGCAAAGGCTATAGAACCCAATCTGTCCTGTTATTTAACCCATAACTGGAGGGTAGTGATGGATTAATACCTTTCCCAAGGGTATTTGCTCATAAGTGAATGCAATGAATTCAACTGGAATTCGAACTTGGCTCTCCGTTTTTTTGTTCCGAGCCGATATCCACTGCACCACAACGCACATAGATATATAAATGCGCAAAATGGATTCTGGACAAAAAAAAAAAAACTCCTGGCCGGACACGGTAACTCAACCTATTTAGCTGCAGATGTAGCTATTAATTTGATATAGTCTTTCCATTTGTGGTACTAGGTTGAGTGAGTGAGGCAAGGGAGGCACAGTGTATTGTTTTCTGGAAGACTAATATTGTCCATACTTCATGGTAGGTAGAAAAGTTTCTCTATGGTGGTTAAGAAAGCAGTTTCATTTTGGAAACATCAAAATTTACAAGCCACTTCTTACCCCAATCCATCACATATTGGAGGTCCTTTCCGAGACCAACAGTGAAGTTTACTTTGTCAGCTTTGGCATATTTCTCATTGAGACGGGAGTTAATGGTGGTGTCATCTGCATAGATGCCTACTTGGGAACTGATTACATCAGGAAGATTATTGATGAAGACTACAGCGTAATCATCAGTGATAGCTGATATTGTTTTTCCACCATTTAGTTTTGACTTCAATATCTTACGAATGTTCCTGATGTAGTTTGACTTGATGCTATCATTCAGTTCTCTGTACTTTGTCTTTTACGAATCTGTGTCCTCATCTTTCTCTTTTAACTTCCCGATTTCTCCATCAGACATCATAATTTCAAAATTATTTGCAAACTCGCCCGTTTGTTATCAAAATTGTGCACTTAAGTGAACCTAGACTTCATAATGATATCTTACTGTATTTATACAATGCAATCTAATTGCTGTTCATGATTAGAAAATAGCTTAATATCTAAATCTAAATCTAATCTAAACTTATTTATAAATGGAACTTTGTCTCTGTGTGTCCGTTACCTATAGACTCCGAAACGGCTGAACCGATTTTCTTGAAAATTTACACAGTTGTACTATAAGCATATGCAAATGTTCTTAGCTAGGTTTTGTGTCGAGGTACCCCCGATAAATATCGAAAATCAATAATCGAAAAAATCAGGTTATAGAAGGAGTGGTCCGATTTAAATCAAATTTGATACACTCCTAGACAAAGACATAAGAAACGATATTCAGAAGTTTCAAGGTTGCAGTTCTTATAATAGTGCAGAAAATTGATAATATTTATATATATATATATATAAAGGGCAAGATGTTTGTGTGTGTGTGAGGTGTGTGTGTGTGTGTGTGTGTGTGTGTGTTTGTCTGCTTATCTGCCTGTATGTCTGTATTTTTTTAGCCCTTTTATTTTAGTTTTTGCTTTGGGTTTGGCTCTAAGTAGGTCCAATTGTAGTTCTTTGTCTCAGCCATGATACCATTTACTCAGAGGACTTATTTAGCCTTCAAAATTCAGTTTGTAATGGAAAACTTATTTGACATTCATACCGGAAATCAAAATTAGACTTATATCGATTCATTTTTCTTTCAATCTATGGTTTCGCTTTAACTGGAAACAACTACTGCTTTTTAGTCTTTCGTGCAACTTTCTCTGTGTGTGTGTCTGTGTGTGTGTGTGTGTCCGTTACCTATAGACTCCGAAACGGCTGAACCAATTTTCTTGAAAATTTACACAGTTGTACTATAAGCATATGCAAGTGTTCTTAGCTAGGTTTTGTGTCGAGGTACCCCTGATAAATATCGAAAATCGATAATCCAAAAAATCAGGTTATAGAAGGAGTGGTCCAATTTTAATCAAATTTGATACACTCATAGACAGAGACATAAAAAAACGATATTCAGAAGTTTCAAGGTTGCAGTTCTTACAATAGTGCAGAAAATTGATAATATATATATATAAAAGGCAAGATGTTTGTGTGTGTGTGTGTGTGTGTGTGTGTGTGTGTGTGTGTGTGTGTGTCTGCTTATCTGCCTGTATGTCTGTATTTTTTTAGCCCTTTTATTTTAGTTTTTGCTTCGGGTTTGGCTCTAAGTAGGTCCAATTGTAGTTCTTTGTCTCAGCCATGATACCATTTACTCAGAGGACTTATTTAGCCTTCAAAATTCAGTTTACAATGAAAAAACTTATTTGATATCATTACCAGGAAATCAAAATTTGACTTACATCCATTCATTTTTCTTTCAGTCTATGGTTTCGCTTTAACTGGAAACAACTATTGCTTTTTAGTCTTTTGTGCCAACGTTCAAAGAGTCTGAGCTCCAGGACCATGGATTAGTTTTAAAGCTTTCATTACACTCGAGCAACGCCAGGCTATACTGCTAGTCCTCTATAAAAAGAAGATGAATAATCCTTCCACTGCCTGGCTCAGATTATAAGAAACTTTTGTCTTTTGCTAAAAACAGTGGCGATTCTACAGGGGTGGGGATTTTAGCTTCTCCCCCTTCCACACACACACACTTTTATAAGCTTCAAAAATTTATGAAACTGATCAGTCTCTGATTTTGATAAGATTTGATCTTCAGCACTTTTCCCTCTGCGTTTTCTTTTTCATTTAGCTTTGTAAGGACACCAGTTTGAAAGAACGAAAAAACAAAATAAAGCAATGAGATAGATGGAAACAAGTTGTTAGGGAGGGTAAGAGACTTTAATAGTTATGTTTTCATATCCGAAGGAAGATGTTAGTTAGAAATGGTATCCCCAACTTGATATGTAGATACATAGGCAATCAGTGATTTATGACCGAGTAAAAGAATTGATCAGTAATTACGATACTTGAGTTTGATCCCCCTCCTCAGAAAAATCTTGGCCCCTAAATGCACCCCTCCCACTTTCAGAGTTTCACAATCACCACTGGCAACAGATAATTGATCAGCATCATTGCAAATAGCCATGGTGAAAAGATGCCTCTTTGGGAAAATAAACTTTCTGATGCTCACATTCCATTGGTGGTTATGTCATACCATCAATTCAACATTCCATTGTTTCATACATTCATTGATTAAGCTAATAAAACATAAAAAAAGTTTCCTGAAGAAATAATATTTTAATATTTCTTATTTTTAAATTATTAATATATTTTATTTGCTCAAATTATTATCATATTTCTAATAATTATTTTTTAAAATTATTATTCTTTTTTATTTGAAATTGCTTTTTGTTTTTTAACTATTGTTTATTTAATTGTTATTTTTTTATTTTTTAAAATTATTTTTAATTATTGATTTTTGATTTTTTTAACAATAAAAATCAATTAATTAGTAAAAGATTTAAACTGCTATTTAAATAGATAATAGTTTAAAAACAAAAAGCAATTAATTATTAAAAAAGAAAAATGAATAATTAAAAAAATAATCATTAGAAATAAAATAATAACTATGATACACTCTCTATGTCTGTGAGTGTGTGTGTGTGTGTATATATATATATATATATATATATATATATATATATATATATGTATTGGAGGCCATGTACATTAAATCCAAACAACTCACACTTAATAAAATCATGTTTAAATCTGGTCATAACACATTACATTGCATTTGAAGACATGGTTCTGTTGTCATTTTGCGCTATCACGCGGGGTGATGTCATAGAACTGCATTGCAAATTTGCGAACTGCATTTGTGAGATGAAAGCTTAGAACCAGATTAATAAAAAATTATCCAAATGTTGGACAATTTTTGTTTTTATTTTCAACTGAAATTAAAGCCAAAATACGACATTTAGAATGGCTCATGATTAAGCATAATAGACATTCATTGTCTCTTATATTTAACAGTATATGTTTAGAAAATATATATATATATATAGGTTGTATCAACAATACTTTAACAAATTTTGGGTAGAGGGTTTCCTGCTACCAAAATAAGACAAAAGTCCATATAAACATATGTCCACAAATCCCTCATTTTTGAGTTAATCAAATTTGTATACTCCCAATCAGGGAGATGCCATCTTAAGATCAGACGTGTCTTACCAATCAACCCATAAAAGACTTCATGTTAAACAAAGTTCAATTTAACCGTTATATAGTTATTCTCCAGATTCCTTGTATCAAATGATTAATATCTGCTCAGATTTTATTGAATATAAATTTCAATTTCTGCCAGAACATAGATGTTTTCCAAGCGATTTCTCAAATGATTAAGGCCAGTTGAAATTATAATGTACTGTTTAACTATGTATATGGATACAAAAAAAATAAACAGACTTTCCACTCAAATACAAGTATCCATTAAAAATTAATAATGTTTAAACAAATAAAAATTCAAATATGTTGGCTAATGCTAGTTTCATAAATTTCTGTATAACTCCATAACATATATATAATATTATATATATATATATATATATATATATATATATATATATATATATATATATAATTATATAGTTATGAATTGTACATTGCGACATGGAAATTTCTATGTTTCGAGATAGATTCTCATCATCAGGCAATGTTGCTGTTGGTTGTGCAGATGATTTACATTTAAATGACAAAAACCTTTGGTTTGCTGTGTATGTATGGGGGAAGATATAAAATTTATATGAGTGTTTCTTTTGGCAAATCAGAGTGGAGATTAATTTTGGGATTTGGCCCCAAAGAATACACACTAACCAACTTTTGATCTTTTCTTCTTTTTTCCTCCCTCATTCTACCCTTTTCCTTTGTTTCTTTTCTCTCCTTGATGGTCAAGATATTAACCTGCCTTTAACCTGATCTTATCATTTTCCCTTCTTTCCCTTCAGTTTTATTACTTTATGAGGAAGTATTTAATAAACAGAGCAATTTTTATAATACTGCATTAAAAAATAGTGGATACAAAAACCCAAATATTAAATATGTAAACGAGAAACTTAACCCTCAAGAAAAAATAGGAATAGGAATATCATCTGGTACACACCTGCTTTCAACCAGATGACTAGTAATAAATTGGGGAAAAAAATTCCTCACATTATATATATATAATTATATAGTTATGAATTAATTGTACATTGCGACACGGAAATTTCTATGTTTCAATATAGATTCTCTTCATCAGGCAATGTTTGATGTTGGTTGTACAGATAATTTAAATTTAAATTTAAATTCAGAAACCTTTGGTTTGTTGTATATGTATGTGGGAAGATATAAAATTTGCATGTGTGTTTCTTTCGACTAATCAGAGTGAAGATTCATTTTGGAAATAGTCCCTAAAGAATACATACTAACTTTTTCTCTTTTTTTGTCCTTTTTCCCTTTCCTTATCTTACTTTTCTCCTTTCTTCTTTTCCCTTATCACTTTCCTTTTTTTTTCACTTAGTTTCATTGTCTTTGATGAGATATGCCCATTTAGTACCAAGGCTGTCCTTTTCACTTTCTTATCATTATATATATATATATATATATATTTGGGCAACAACGTTCATTCAAACATCTGTCATTAAATACAGCTAACAAGGAAGAATTAAATTTTTATGAAGTTTTTCCAGCATCTGAAGATTTTTCTGTTTTATAGGAGTTAAGGAATATAAAATTTATCAATAAATTGTTTTTGTCCCAAGTGCTTTCAGCCACTTCTATAGCCATTTTTGTTTTGATTCTGGTGTTGTTATTACCCTCATGTCTTGACTGTTATGTAGTAATTTATTTTTCTGCTGTTCTTAAAGAAGGAGTGTCCATTTCAAGTCCTCACATGCAACATGCAACTGGAATTCAAGTGAGAATCTTTCTATTTTAAAAACTTTCAACACTCCATTTTCACTATTAAATAATGAAAAGTTGACAGTAGGAGAGAAATGTTTGCTATATAGAACCTTTCAAATATGTTGGATGTTTCTGATATTGTGATTTATATAAAATTCTTGTGTTTTTTATCAGAATTTTCCTTAATGATTCTTGTAAATTATTAATAAATGTTTTTTTTTTATAGCACCTTGGTTTGATAAGCAATACATAAGGTATCTATTTAAGGAAGTGGTTGTGTGTTCAATATAGGTAATTGATTTGTGACAAGAAACAATCTTGTACAGAGCATTGAAATTCATACACTATATTGCTTTTCACTAGTGTAGATTTGATAGGGTTATTTTGATTAGTGACAATAAATTTTGTGTCTTCCATTTCCTGTAATATATTATAAATTTTAAATGTTTTATGAATTAGGGTAGAAACATGGTATTTAATAATTCTTTGTATAGCAAGATCATTCTGCTTAGAATTATTGTCCATCTGGTTACAGTGAAATATGTTGATGTTTTGTTGTGTGGTATTTTTGTAAAAATAATTTTATTTGTTTATCATTGATATAGTTGGGGAAATTATTGTTGACTAATGTTTGTTTTATGTGTTTTAGTTCACTCAAAAATATTCTTTGGGAAGAGGAATTTTGGTGAACTCTGTTTAAGAAGTTTATTATCACTGCTATTTTGTATCTTCTTGGTATTGGCTACCATAATTTAAAAGACAAGAATTCATACTGGTGGGTTCTTCTTTTATACAGATACGTGGTAAATTCATTGGTTTTTAGTTTTATATTAACTTCTAGGAATGGGATTTTGTCATTAACCATGAGTTCATACATAGATTTTAGTGTTGAGTTTTTTGCAAAAATTGATTTCAGATTTAGTTTCATCCTTATTTCTTATCAAAACAAAAAAAAATACCTTGATAAAATAACTGATAAACCAGAAATAAATTTCTGGTTTATCAGTTGCTTTAAACACTTTGTTTTTAATATAAGATATCTATGTCTGTACAGTGTGTGTAAGGTATTTGAGGACACATGTTATTTTTACTATAGCTACATATTTGACTTTATATTTTCTATATTGCATCATTATCAATGGCAGACCCAATGCATACACAAGAAATGAAGAGGCATGCAGTTATCATAGCTATAAAGGCTGAACATAGCAATTTAGAAATAGTACAATTTTTTTAAATTGCTAGATCTTTTGTCTACAAAGTTCTCAGACAAGAAACTTTGACCAAGATTAGAAAATAAACAAAAGAAATCACAGATGGTTATATGCAGATCCTTCAGATGTTCCAAAAGTAATGTATTCAAAATTTCCAGCAAGTGTCATGATTTGGAGGTTGGCAGTCATGAATGACATGCACATTGTTCCACAAAGTCTAGTATGTGCATTGTGGCACAGTGGATATTGGCTCAGAATGAGAAATCAGGGAGCCGAGTTCAAATTCCAATTGAATTCCTTGCATTCACTTACATGCAAATACCCTTGGGAAAGGCATTAATCTGTCTATTCCTTCCAGTTATGGGTAAAATAACAGGACAGATTCGGTTCTATAGCCTTGGTCGGCAACCAGTCTACCGCAAAGAGCAATGGCAACCTACTGGGGCATAATCTTCTGCCCAGTTAGTCATGTCTGTTTCGAGACATGATTGTCATGTAAGGCACTTAACTGACTGACTGACTAGGAGTAAACTCTGCTACCAAGACAGATATTATGGAAACAGTGGTTAATCCATAGATTGACAATGTACGCAGCAGAAGACTTTATTTGTTTCAACAAAACTTGTACTATCACATAAGATTCAAACAATCCAGGAGTGGATAGTGGAAAATTTTTATCATTCTATAACCCCCCCTAACATTTGGCCTTCTAACTCTCCAGATCTTAATCCATTGGACTACTATGCATGGAACGTAGTTGAGAAAGAGGTTAATGAGTAAGCTCATAACACTAAAGAATCCCTAAAAGCCTCTGTAGTCAGAGTAATGTCTAATATAAACAAGGATCACTTGATCCTAGCATATAGGTGATTCGGATCTTGGATAGAAGCCATTATCAAAGCTGAAGGAGATTTTATCCAATAAAATTTTCAAACAATATGTTTATTCTTATCCTCACATTTTTTTAGTAAAAAGATAATTTGTTTTTAAGTGTAATTTTCATTTTAGTACATATGTGTCCTCATATACTTTACGCACCCTATATATATATATATACACTAGCTGTATAGCCTGGCATTGCTCTGGTGTAATGAAAGCTTTAAAACTAATCCATGGTCCTGGAGCTCAGACTCTTTGGATGTTGGCACAAAAGACTAAAAAGCGGTAGTTGTTTCCAGTCAAAGCGAAACCGTAGATTGAAAGAAAAATGAATAGATACAAGTCTAATTTTGATTTCCGGTATCAATGTCAAATAAGTTTTCCATCACAAACTGAATTTTGAAGGCTAAATAAGTCCTCTGAGTAAATGGTATCATGGCTGAAACTAAGAACTACAATTATACCAACTTAGAGCAAAACCCAAAGCAAAAACCAAAATAAAATGGCTGAAAACCTGATTTTGATCAGACTTGATAGGATATCGAGGTATCGATTTCCAATATCGGAGTCAAATAAGTCCTCCAAGGATAAACTAACCTAAGTAAGTCCATGAAAACTTATCGTACCCATTGGGAGTAAAATTGGAGAAAATGAGCCATACTGATGGCTGAATATCGGTTTTTGATCAGATTCTGTAGAATATCGGGGGTACTGATTTCTGATATCGGGGAAAATGAGTCGTCTGAGAAGTGCTAGATTGCTATGTGATATATGTTCTTCTGTATGGCAGATGAAGGAGAGGCTTGAGGCAGCAGAAATGTGGTTTTACGGAAGGATGCTGAGGATACCATAGACTTAGCACATGACTAACGACGTGATATTGGAGAGGATGAAAATGAGGAGAAAATTCATACTTCACATAAGGAAGAGACAGATGAGGTTTCTGGGACATGTAATGAGGAAGGAGAGCCTGGAGAATTTAATACTCACTGGACGGATAGAGGGACAGAGAGAAAGGGAAAGCAGTGCCAGACCTACTTGATAGGCCTGAGCAAATTGATGGCAGAGCTAGGTTTGGGACAGATACCAAGAGGTAAAATATTGAGAGCAACAAGAGACAGCGCCAAGTGGAAGTCTGTGATCACCTATGTCCTGAAGGAACATGGCACATGAAGAAGAAGAAGAAGAAGAAGAAGATATATATATATATATATATATATATATATATATATATGTATATATATAAACTTATTTATAAATGGAACTTTGTCTCTGTCTGTGTGTGTGTGTGTGTATCCGTTACCTATAGACTCCGAAACGGCTGAACCAATTTTCTTGAAAATTTACACAGTTGTACTATAAGCATCTGCGAGTGTTCTTAGCTAGGTTTTGTGTCAAGGTACCCCCGATAAATATCGAAAATTGATAATCCAAAAAATCGGGTTATAGAAGGAGTAGTCTGATTTTAATCAAATTTGATACACTCATAGAAAAAGACATAAAAAACGATATTAAGAAGTTTCAAGGTTGCAGTTCTTACAATAGGGCAGAAAATCAATAATATATATATATAAAGGGCAAGATGTTTGTGTGTGTGTATCTGTTTATCTGTCTGTATGTCCTTTATACAAATCCACAATTTTTATCTGGTTCTCACCAAACTTCAAGCAATATTCTTTAGGCTGTGTCTGAGCTCCAGGACCATGGATTAGTTTTAAAGCTTTCATTACACCTGAGCAACGCCGGGCTATACTGCTTGTATGTATATATATATATATATATATATATATATATATATATATATATATACATAGTGATGATCCACGAATACTGTCTTAATATGTATAGGAAAGAATATTAATAAAAAGTTTTGAATTTAAAAATGTACTTGTTTTGGACAGTATTTGTTTAATAATAATAATAATAATAATAATAATAATCATAATAATAATAATAATAATAATAATTATTATCATATCATTAATAGCTCCCTTACTATTCTGCATATCATTAATAGCACTAACCAGTCAACTTAATAAGACAGAATGTGGTTATAAAATAGGCCAAAAGAAAATAAGCCATCTATTTTACATGGATGACTTAAAGTTATATGCTAAGAATGATAATGAGCTGGAAGGTCTTCTGCAAACTGTAAAATGCTTCAGCGAAGACATTGGAATGAAATTTAATTTGAATAAATGTGCTAAAGCTACAGTTTTACGTGGATCAATACAAGAAACATCCTCAATTAGCCTAGCCCCTGCTGTAACAATAAAAGAATTGAAACCAGAAGAAGCTTATAAATACCTAGGTGTAAATGAGAGCGAAAACATTCACCATAAAAAAATGAAAGAAATAGTGCGTAAAGAGTACTATAGAAGGCTACGAATGATATTAAAAACTGAATTAAATTCACAGAATAGAGTTATGGCCATTAATAGCCTTGCAATCCCAGTTGTCCAATATAGCTTCAACATCTTAAACTGGACTCTAAACGACATCAGGCGAATGGATGCTAAAACAAGAAAGCTTCTTTCTAAGCATAAGATGCATCATCCAAAGGCTGATGTAGACCGTCTATACATACCCCATAAAGAAGGTGGAAGGGGTCTTATTCAGCTGGAATTGTCATACAAGACAACAACTATTGGCTTACTAACATACATAGAAACAACAAAGGATTGGATGATACAATTAGTAAGGCAACATGAAGAAAGAAAGAAAAAATATTCAATAATAAAAGAAGGCAGTAAATACAAACAAGATTTACAGTTAGTAGATTCTGTAGAAAAGCAAAACAGTAGCCAAGAACCAACTATTGCGGCAAAAAATATGAAAATGAAAGCCAAAGATAAAGCTCTTGAAAAGATGAAACAGCGCTGGCAAGACAAACCTCTGCATGGCCAATATCCAGTACGTGCCAATAAATCCAATGTTGACAAAGTTAATACTCATCGATGGTTACGTGCATCTGGATTAAAGTCTGAAACTGAAGGATTTATACTTGCAGCACAAGACCAAAGTCTTTTCACGAGAAACTTTCAGGCAAATATTATGCATAATAATATGGATCCAAAATGCAGGTTTTGTGATAAACACCAAGAAACAATAGACCACCTAATCTCAGGCTGTTCTGTGCTTGCCCCAAACGAATATAAAAATCGCCACGATAGAGTTGGGCAATATTTACATTGGACAATGTGCAAACATTATGGAAAAGCTGTAAACAAACACTGGTATGAACATCATCCAGCACCAGTTACAGAAATAGAAGATGTAACTATTCTATGGGATTACACCATCTACACAGACAGAAAAATTGAATCAAACAGGCCAGACATTATTGTTAAAAACCAGAAGGAGAAAACTTGTCTATTAATTGATATGGCTTGTCCAGCGGATTGTAACATAGCAATCAAGGAATTTGAAAAACTGTCAAAATATAAAGACCTGGAAATTGAAATAGAAAAAATGTGGAAATTGAAAACAAGAGTTGTGCCAGTGATAGTAGGTGCACTTGGAATGATAAAAAATGGAACAAAACAACACATTGAAAGAATCCCTGGAAACCCCAGCTTAAGAGATATACAAAAAATTGTCTTATTAAGTACAGCCCACACACTAAGGAAAACGTTATCTATGTAATGCTGGGGATGATAGGGAAGATAGAAAAACATGAAATGGAGTCATAACAACACACCACTACCTGCCTTAGGTCTCCCCGCAGACTTGGTTGGTAGTGAGACCAAAGCAGAAATCGAAATATGATGAAAAATGACATAATAATAATAATAATAATAAAAATAAACAAATAATGTCCAAAACAAGTACATTTTTAAATTTAAAACTTTTTATTAATATTCTTTCATATATATATATATATATCATTATCTGTTTGTAAGAGTCATTTTTGTGTAAGTATAATCTGTACTCAAATATCTTATGCACTTTGTACGTGTATTCCTTCATGCATGTATGCATTTGTAAACAATTAACAGATTTATTTTTAATTTCTCTTTTTTCTTACTTAAAAAAGTGCTATAGTGGATACTTCATATTTAAGATAGATATCCCATTTTTCTTATTAAACACTATGTTTGGTTTGGTGTGATTTGGTTTGTTTTATGGCATATCAACCCCCTGGGGTGCTTTAATGCAAAAGAATTAGTTTTTTAAAAAACGTATTTTTGTTGGTAATATTTTCCCTTCAAAAACGCATTTTTGTTGGGAACATTTTTCCTTCAAAAACATATTTCTGTTGGTAACATTTTTCCTTCAAAAATGTTTTCTTGGTAATATTTTTCATTCAAAAACGTTTTGTTGGTAATATTTTTCCTTCAAAAATTTTTATGCATATATTTCATAAAAGTCTGTTTTTATACTTTCATAGTGTTTTTACCATCATTTGGAGGGTTAATATTTGCCCATAGCTGGGACCCTAACAGGTGCTACTACCCCAGATCAGGGTGGACCAGGGAACAACAGCAATTAAAAGGTGATTCCATGTTCCTCGTAACCTCAAAATTAGAGGGCCTTGCTGCCGGATGCAGTTTACTGTCATACCCAGGACCTTAAACACTGTGTATTACATTCATTCATCAGTCTGTGCATTCAAGAAATGTTAGTTTTGCAAATGTGTTCCTCAGCTGAGACTGAACCTGCATCCCCCTTTGTAGGAGAAACCCCCATTTGAGCCAGCATGCTTTACAGCTCAGCCATGAAGGACTTCACTTACGTATTTACATATTTTTTAAAACCTCCAAAAGAGCGACTTATTACAAATTCTCAGTCTAACATTTTCCACCGAAAGAGAAAGATTATATACATATTCATCACCATGAATTAAGAGTTCACCAACCAAGACAAAATGAAAGTTGAATGCTAGGAAACTGTCTAGAATTAGTTTATCATCACTTCTATTAAACATTGACATTTCATTTCTTAATTCAAAATGTCAAAGTTTTTTAAAACTAAGTGTTGCTTAGTTTTTATCAGCTAAAATAGATATTTGTCAATAAAAAAAAATAAGGTCTGATTTACTCAGTGCTTATCTTGTTATTTCATGTCTCTGACCAATGAGTTCATGGTAAGTGATTGCAACAAATAAAGCAACTGGATGCCCTGGGGCTAGAGGACTTAGGAGGCCCAAATTTTATGGTATCTAATCATAAGAAATAAAATCACAGTTTGTTTTTTTTTATGTACAAAATGAAAGAAGAACATTTCTAGAATTTTAGCTTAAAAAAAAGACTGCCTATAAATCTAAGAAGCTTTAATAAATTTATAAAAGTATTGAATTAATAAAGGCATCGTCACAGAACATTCATAGCTAAGTTTCATCATTACACCATGTTATATACTGCCATTGGATCTGGACAAACAACGAGGAACACACATATATAAAAATATAGTCATATATATATATATATATATATAATATGTAAAGATTTCATGTTAGCTGCTATATACTGCCATTGGATCTGGACAAACAACGAGGAACACATATATTTATAAATATAGTCTTATATTTTTATATATATAAAATATGTAAAGATTTCATGTTAGTTATTATATACTGCTGTTAGATCTGGACAAACAATGAAGACTATGTATAAATAAAACTTTAGTGGTATATTTTTATTCTTTTTACCTTATTTGGACTATTACCCACATCTTTGTTGTCATTTTCACATTTCGGCTGTTGTATGCTACAGCCTTCTTTGGGTGCAAGAAATTTTGAACTGAACCTTTTATTACGACCACTGGGGTATATCATTCTCATTCCTTGTGCAAAGCCACTTTTGGTAGTCATGAATTATCTCCCTTTAACCTAACTCTCTAAATTATTTGCTCACCTGTTGATTCTGAGATCTAATGATCAATTATATAATTAATTCTGAGATTTAAGGGCTAAATATAGAATTGATCCTGGAATGTTACAATCAAGTACAGATTTGATTCTAGGATGTAAGGGTCAAGTATTAACGTGATTATCTGATGTAAGGATCAAATCTATATTTGATCCTGAGATGTAAAGATCAAGTATAGATTTGATTATCAGCTGTAAGGATGAAGTATAAATTTGGTCATGAGATGTAAGGATCAAGTATAAAATTGATCCTGGGATATAAGGATCAAGTCTATATTTGATTATCATATGTATGAATCAAATATAGAATTTATTCTGAGAAGTAGTTCTTAGTGTCAAGATGATTCTCAGATGTAAGGATGACATATAGATTTGACCCTGAGATGTAACATTCACAAATAGATTTGATTACAAATAGTAGTTCTTAATTATGAAGATGATTCTTAGAATAAGAAACAAGTAGAAAGTTGATTTTTGTATGTAATGATCAAATTTAGAGTTAATTCTAAGATGTACTATTCTGTTATAAAGCTGAGTCTAAAATGCAATGCCCAAATACCATGTCTGTAAACCAATTCCTTTTCATTTTTCTTCCCATTACAGAACAACAATAAATGAATGAAAGAAAGAGAGACAGGAGCAAAAAAGAAAGAAAGTACAAATCAAAGAGAGACAGAAACAAAAAAGAAATAAAGAATGAGTCAAAGAAAGAAATAAAGAAAGACAGAAACAAAGAAGAAAGAAAGAGAGAAAGTAAGGAAGAAAAAACAGATCTAAAAAGAAAGATCTAAAGAAAAAGAAAAAAAGCTAAGAGATGTAAAGGAAAAGAGTAAAAAAGCATAAAAAAGTAAACAAAGAAAGAAAAAAATAATTCAAGAGTTTAAAAGAAAAAAGGAACCAAAAGAAAGAAAGAAGGAAAGAATGGAAGAAGGAAAGATAAAAATCACCTGATTATTTCATACTTGCTTCAATATCTTGTCAGTATCTGATTCTCCAGGCCTTCTTTTCTCAATCAGTCAGTTAAGTGCCATACATTAAACACACTTGGGCGATCATGTCTCGAAAGTGACATGACTGACTGGGCAAAAGATTATCCTGCAGTAGGTTGCCATTGCTTTCTGCAGTAGACTGGTTGCCAGACAAGGCTATAGAACCCAATCTGTCCTGTTATTTAACCCATAACTGGAAGGAAGAGATGGATTAATACCTTTCCCAAGGGTATTTGCGCGTAAGTGAATGCAATGAATTCAATTGGAATTTGAACTCGGCTCCCCAATTTCTTGTTCTGAGCTGATATCTACTGCACCACAATGCACATCCTCTTTTCTCAATATATGCCCTAATAATTTCAACTTTCTCTTTCTGATTTTAAGTATAAAGGACATTTTCATTTCTATTTTTCCTTAAAATCTCCTTGTTACTTTGTTATAATGTCCATGTTATTCTCAGCATCCTTCTGTAGAAATACACTTATGTTGCCTCATGTCTCTTCTTTATCTGTGGGGAAAATGACCAGCATTGATTGCCATATAGGTGGATTGATATTACATAACAGCTCAGTACTCTTTCCTTTGTTTCTAAAGAAATCTTCCAGTTTCTAAATACTTTACTTGGCTTTTGAAAGTCATCTTTCAATATTTCACTGTTCATTTGAATTTTGGTGTTGCATTTTCTATCCTCTATTAAAACCCTTCATAGATATTTAGATTTTTCGTACTCGCTTGACTCTTGGGGTTTCTACTTTGCAGCATTTCAGTTGAATTCATTATATTCACTTATATGTTTATACTCTTCGGAAAGCTATGAATCCGTCTTTTCTTCCCCAACCCACCTATGGGAAAATGCCAGGGCAGACCTGATTTTATAGCCTTGGGTGGCAACCGACCTAGAAGAAAATTGAATTCAACTGAGAGGGTTGATAGCAGGCCAGACTGGGTTTATTTGGTTGGAAACCAGTCTACTACAGAAAGAACAGGCAATCTACTGGAAGATAATCACCAAGTACTCTCTTCCAACATATCTTGAGCCAGTATCAAAGAGTAGGCTACAAAAATTAACATGAGAATAATATCTCATGTTGATATGTGATCTGCAACAATGTAGAGCAAGTGACTGATGGATGAATTTGTATTCTGCCTCTTTGATTGTTCCTCTTGCTGACAACTAAATGTTTTATCTTCTGATAATTGACGTTTAATCCATTCTTCTTACTTTTTTTTAATATTTTTCTAGAAGTTTCTGTCATATTTTTCCTTATCTGCTATCAACATCAGCATATTTCATATTTATATTTGGATTCTGATTGGTCATCAAATCGCAAAATTCAAAATACGTCAAAGAAACGGTTTTTCCACAGCTAAAGAAAAAAATAATTCTGGGAGCCACCCCACGTGACTGGATTCAATATTTAAGGATGGTCTCTAACCGGTCATGGCAGTTGGCCAGGGGAGGCAGTTTGCTGACACACATCTAAAATGTAACCAACTTCAAATCAACCCAGAGATAAGATCAGGTTGCACCTTATTCTCTTTCTCTTTATCTTCAACTCTCAATACCCTTAACTCAATACCCTTAACTCAACTTTATCATTGAACACAAACTTTACCCTTAACTTCTTCTTAATTGTACATTAACTCCTACAACTTATGTCATTCCTCCTTTTAATAAATTTCTATTTTAACTTTTTCTTTTTTTTTTTTTTAATCATATCACTCCAAGCAAGGCGGTAACGCCACTGATGCGCAGGGGGCTACGTAAGGGTAAAAAGAATGGAAAAGAGAAAGCCGGAAACCACATCCTAAACAGGAAACAAGGGATGAGCCTCTTCACCTGTTCAATAGATGTGGGTGGAGTGTGAACCGGGCGATAGTTTAGTCTATCTACTCCAATTGAAAAAAAAATAATAAAAAAGGAAAAGAGTGAAAAGATTGGAAAAGAGAAAACCGGAAACCACATCCTAAACAGGAAAAAAGGGATGAGCCTCTTCACCTGTTCAATAGATGTGGGTGGAGTGTGAACCGGGCGATAGTTTAGTCTATCTACTCCAATTGAAAAAAAAATTAACATTCAAAATGTATATTTTATCATTCCACTCTTCTACGCTAATGCACACATTCAAACTGCCGACAGTCAACCTTCTAATGAAAACCTTCTGATGATTATAACTCTACATAAAACTTGTAAGCTGTAGGGATTTCGGTTATGTCTGACACAAGGCCAAACAAAAGAAACATCAGATGCTTTTAAGTAATTTAAAAAAAATTATTTGATAAAAAGCAGAAACCTGAGAGCCAAAGCTAACTTAGTTTTATAATCAAGAAACTTATTTTGAGCAGTGATAAACAGCAGACAGCCAAGTCTCAATATCCACAATGAATGAACAGATGTGTTTAATTTAAGCAGTGGAAAGTTAAATTGTGATAGGGAAGGTGTATATACCAAATTATAAAGAGCATAAGTACTTTCCACGACTCTGCTGTAACTCAATCTATCTCAGTACTAAGATACTAAGTCCTAAGATATATACAGAAATCTTCATATACAACTTTGTGAGCACTGAGTGTGAAAGAGAAAAAACGGCTGGCTTAGATGATGAAAGCGAAGGATTCTGTTACATCTATACATTTATGAGCTTTGGGGTCTCATTATGGTTAAGTGTTAGCAAGCTTGTCTCACAGATCATTGCAATCAGTTTGGAAGTTGAATTCTCACTGGGCATCGCATACAAGCAGTCTTGTATGGGAAAAAATAATCCTCAGTAAATAAATATAAAATAGATATAAAGAACAAATATAAAATAAATAATAACAATAATACATACTTTTCCAAAACTAAACTGCTCTTTTCTAAATCATATTAGAAAATATTTTTATAATTCGTTAATGAATTGACAACAAAAAGAATTACCACAGAATAGTGACTTTATTCAATATTATTTATTGCTATTAATAACTGCTACTGTAGTGTGACTAGCAGCCATCTTTGAACTGCAAGAGTACTTTTAAAGGGGAATAATCAAGGAAGTTTCTTTTTTTTTTTTATAATCATTTCACCCCAAGCAAGGCATGACTGCCACTAGTATACAGGAGGTTACAGTGGGAGAAAAGACTGGGTACAGGGGGTATTGAAGAAACGATAAAAAATGAATGGGATTCAAGAAGATAGGAGATGGCAATTGACTTTACATTTAAATTGTAGCTATCAGGAAAGCAAGTAAATAGAAGGAAGTTCCACAGGTGGGAAGGGTGAGAAAAGAAACTATTTGAGTAGAAGAGGTGGTTGCATTCAACTATTTCAACAGCAAAAGATGAAACCAAGATGTCAATCAAGTAGCACGTTTAAATACATGTAGATAGGGTATCAGAAAAAAAAAGGTCATCAGAGTAGTTGCCATGAAAATATTTGTAGAAAAGACAGAGGGAAGCCACGTCACAGTGGTGAGAAAGGGACTGAATTTAAGAAGCCAAATCAGGGTGGATTACATTGCGGATCCTTTTTTGGATTTTGTCGAAAACCTTGAGATGAATAGCAGGAGCACCCGACCAGATTTGGCAAAGGTATTCAATGCATGGACAAATGGTTTTATTTATAAATGTGTGAGATGGATTTTAATGAGAGATCCAAAATTCCTAGAAGAAGATGCAGCTATAAATCCAATATATTCATTCCACTTGAGGTCGGTTGAAAAAGTGGAGCCAAGGAGGTGCAATGTGTTGCTCTCTAAGAGACTTGCATCAGCCACGCTGATGGCTGGAAGGAATGTTTCTCTGTAATATCTTTCATTATTATGGCTGATGCTAACCCTCAAAAGATTAACTTGATGCTTTTTCTCAGGATGTGTGTTGTGGTGCAGTAGATATTGATTTGGAACGAGAAATCAGAGAACCAAGTTTGAATTACAGTTGATTTCCTTGCATTCACTTACATACAAATATCCTTAAGAAAGGTATTAATCCATCTCTTCCCTCCAGCTATGGGTCAAATAACAGGACAAATTGGGTTCTATAGTCTTGGTTGGCAACCAATCTATCACAACCTACTGCGGGAAAATCTTTTGCCCAGTCAGTCATGTCTCTTTCGAGACATGATTGCCCAAGCATGTATCACGTATAGCACTTAACTGACTGTTTTCCACCAATATCAACTGAAATAATTATATTGTCAATTGTTAAGTAGGCTGCTAAGAAAGATGATTTACTGTGTCATGTTCAACAATTTTTATCATCCAAATCTGTCTTAAATATTTATAAGCCTATCATTTATCCATACATTGAATATAGCTGTCACATCTGGTCTGGTGATTATTTGGACTATTGTCCTCATCTTTGTTGTAATTTTTACTATGTTTCGGCTGTTGTATGCTCTGACTTTCTTCAGGTGTGTTGAACTTTGAACTGAATCCTTTATTACGATTACTGGGGTATATCATTCTCATTCCTCAAGGATACATGGCCCAGTAGATATAGACATTGGTTAGTTCCAGTGACATGACCTAAAGAGTTGTGAGTTCAATGCCAGGCTTCAGAATGGTGAACAAATAACAGAGAGTTAGGTTAAAGGGAGATAACAAAATCCAAAGTAGAACCTGCAATGTTATCAATCCTGGCCAAACATTTTGGCTTCAATCACTTTCCAAATACTGTAAGGTAGCTTCTCTACACCTTTTCAAAAAATATTTTCATGGCAATTGTTTTAATGAGCACTGCTCTTTGGCACCTTCACTTCATGAATTTAAATGTAGTACTGGATTGGCAGATAGGTCTCATTATTTTACTATTGGAATTGGTAAGTATGACCTTAAATTATAGTCTAATAATTTCTTCACCTGCACTTCACACTTGTGAAACCCTCTTCCAGCTTTTTGCTTTCCTGTCAAATGATCTTCAAAAATTTACATGCAACATCAACTATATCTTCTGTCATTTTGGAACCTGTAATTTTATTGTCCTTTCTTCTCTATTTTTTATCCTCTGTCAACTCTTGCATCTTAGTGGCTTTGTTACCTTGCTTTGAGTGAAAAGATAAAAAAATACATAAAACTATATAATTTAATGTATGTCAAGGTGAACAGAATTTTTGACAATAAAGTGCTCAATAAATATCAAGAAATACTAATTGTATCAAAAATATGAAGTTTCCAAAATGATAAGATCTGCGTCCTGCAAAGCATTATAAAACTCTGAGTCAGTATTTTTTATATGTAATAAATTTATTAAATATTAAAATAAATATAGATAAAATATTAAAAAATATATAAAAATACAATTAAAAATATAAAATAAAATACATATAAAATATAAAATGTAAATACAGAATATAAGTAAAATAATAAATGTAAAATAAATATGAATATAAACAAATATAAGTATAAATAATATTGGCAATCCTGGACCTTCATGTCCACAAAAATCAAAATGTTAAAAGGACAGTTTTCCCTTGATACTGGTATTATTTTAACCTTTTATTACATGTTGGTTACAATTGTAACCAATATGTAACAATAGGTTAATAGTAAAATCCTCTTCCAATGCATTTTCATAGTAAACCCTTTCCAATGCATTTTCATAGTGAAATCCCATTCCAATGCATTTTCATAGTAAAATCCCTTTCCAATGCATTTTCATAGTGAAATCCTTCAATGCATTTTCATAGTGAAATCCCTTTCCAATGTATTTTCATAGTGAAATCACTTTCCAATGCATTTCATAGTAAAATCCCTTTCCAATGCATTTTCATAGTGAAATCACTTTCCAATGCATTTTCATAGTGAAATCACTTCTAACAATGCATTTTCATAGTGAAATCACTTTCCAATGCATTTTCATAGTGAAATCACTTTCCAATGCATTTTCATATGAAATCCCTTCCAATGCATTTTCATAGTGAAATCACTTTCCAGTCGATTTTCATAGTGAAATCACTTTCCAATGCATTTTATAGTAAATCCCTCTCCAATGCATTTTCATAGTGAAATCCCTTCCAATGCATTTTCATAGTGAACTTTTCCAATCCATTTTCATAGTGAATCACTTTCCAATCCATTTTCATAGTGAAATCACTTTCCTCTTAACGTACTATAGTGAAACTTTCCAATGCATTTCATAGTAAAATCCCTTTCCAATGCATTTTCATAGTAAAATCCCTTTCCAATGCATTTTTCATAGTAAAATCCCTTCCAATCTATTTTCATAGTGAAATCACTTTCCAATCCATTTCATGAAATCCCTTTCCAATGCATTTTCATAGTAAAATCCCTTTCCAATGCATTTTCATAGTGAAATCACTTTCCAATCCATTTTCATAGTGAAATCCTTTCCAATGCATTCATAGTAAAATCCCTTTCCAATGCATTTTCATAGTAAAATCCCTTTCCAATGCATTTTCATAGTAAAATCCCTTTCCAATGCATTTTCATAGTAAAATCCCTTTCCAATCTATTTTCATAGTGAAATCACTTTCCAATGCATTTTCATAGTGAAATCCCTTTCCAATGCATTTTCATAAAGAAATCACTTTCCAATCCATTTTCATAGTGAAATCACTTCCAATCCATTTTCAGTGAAATCCCTTTCCAATGCATTTTCATAGTAAAATCCCTCTTTCCAATGCATTTTCATAGTAAAATCCCTTCCAATGCATTTTCATAGTAAAATCCCTTTCCAATGCATTTCAGTAAATCACTTTCCAATCCATTTTCAGAGTGAAATCCTTTCCAATGCATTTTCATAGTAAAATCACTTTCCAATGCATTTTCATAGTAAAATCACTTTCCAATGCATTTTCATAGTAAAATCACTTTTCAATGCATTTTCATAGTGAAATCCTTCAATGCATTTCATAGTGAAATCACTTTCCAATGCATTTTCATAGTAAAATCCCTTTCCAATGCATTTTCTAGTAAAAAAATCCTTTCCAATCTATTTTCATAGTGAAATCACTTTCCAATGCATTTTCATAGTAAAATCTATCAATCCATCTTCATAGTAAAATCACTTTCCAATGCATTTTCATAGTAAAATCCCTTCAATGCATTTCTCATAGTAAAATCCTTCTCCAATGCATTTTCATAGTAAAATCCCTTTCCAATCTATTTTCATAGTGGAACACTTTCCAATGCATTTTCAGTAAAATCCCTTCAATGCATTTTCATAGTAAAATCCCTTCAATGCATTTTCATAGTAAAACTTTCAATGCATTTTCATAGTAAAATCCCTTTCCAATGCATTTTCATAGTGAAATCCTTTCCAATCTATTTTCATAGTGAAATCACTTTCCAATCCATTTTCATAGTGAAATCACTTTCCAATCCATTTTCATAGTAAAATCCCTTTCCAATGCATTTTCATAGTAAAATCCCTTTCCAATGCATTTTCATAGTAAAATCCCTTCCAATTCCATTTTCATAGTGAAATCACTTTCCAATCCATTTTCATAGTGAAATCACTTTCCAATGCATTTTCATAGTAAAATCCCTTCCAATGACATAGTAAAAATCACTTTCCAATGCATTTTCATAGTAAAATCCTTTCCAATGCATTTTCATAGTAAAATCCCTTTCCAATGCATTTTCATAGTAAAATCCCTTTCCAATGCATTTTCATAGTGAAATCCTTTCCAATCTATTTTCATAGTGAAATCACTTTCCAATCCATTTTCAAGGAAATCACTTTCCAATCCATTTTCATAGTAAAATCCCTTTCCAATGCATTTTCATAGTAAAATCCCTTTCCATTTTCATAGTAAAATCCCTTTCCAATCTATTTTCATAGTGAAATCACTTTCCAATGCATTTTCATAGTAAAATCCTTTCCAATGCATTTTCATAGTAAAATCACTTTCCAATCTATTTTCATAGTGAAATCACTTTCCAATGCATTTTCATAGTAAAATCCCTTTCCAATGCATTTTCATAGTAAAATCCCTTTCCAATGCATTTTCATAGTAAAATCACTTTCCAATGCATTTTCATAGTAAAATCCCTTTCCAATCTATTTTCATAGTGAAATCACTTTCCAATGCATTTTCATAGTAAAATCCCTTCCAAATTTATTTTCATAGTAAAATCCCTTTCCAATGCATTTTCATAGTAAAATCCCTTTCCAATGCATTTTCAGTAAAATCCCTTTCCAATCTATTTTCATAGTGAAATCACTTTCCAATCCATTTTCATAGTGAAATCACTTTCCAATGCATTTTCATAGTAAATCCCTTCCAATGCATTTTCATAGTAAAATCCCTTTCCAATGCATTTTCATAGTAAAATCCCTTTCCAATCTATTTTCATAGTGAAATCACTTTCCAATGCATTTTCATAGTAAAATCACTTTCCAATCCATCTTCATAGTAAAATCACTTTCCAATGCATTTTCATAGTAAATCCTCTCCAATGCATTTTCATAGTGAAATCACTCTCTCCAATGCATTTTCATAGTAAAATCACTTTCCAATGCATTTTCATAGTAAAATCACTTTCCAATGTAGACATAGTAAAATCCCTTTCCAATGCATTTTCATAGTAAAATCCCTTCAATGCATTTTCATAGTAAAATCCCTTTCCAATGCATTTTCATAGTAAAATCCCTTCAATCTATTTTCATAGTGAATCACTTTCCAATGCATTTTCATAGTAAAATCCCTTTCCAATGCATTTTCATAGTAAAATCCCTTTCCAATGCATTTCAGTGAAATCCCTTCCAATCTATTTTCATAGTGAAATCACTTTCCAATGCATTTTCATAGTAAAATCCCTTCCAATGCATTTTCATAGTAAAATCCCTTTCCAATGCATTTTCATAGTGAAATCCCTTCCAATCTATTTCATAGTGAAATCACTTTCCAATGCATTTTCATAGTAAAATCCCTTCCAATGCATTTTCATAGTAAAATCCCTTTCCAATGCATTTTCATAAAATCCCTTCCAATGCATTTTCATAGTAAAATCCCTTTCCAATCTATTTTCATAGTGAAATCACTTTCCAATCCATTTTCAGTGGAATCACTTTCCAATGCATTCATAGTAAAATCCTTTCCAATGCATTTCATAGTAAAATCCTTCCAATCTATTTCATAGTGAAATCACTTTCCAATGACATAGTAAAATCCCTTTCCAATGCATTTTCATAGTAAAATCACTTTCCAATCTATTTTCATAGTGGAATCACTTTCCAATGCATTCATAGTAAAATCCCTTTCCAATGCATTATAGTAAAATCCCTTTCCAATGCATTTTCATAGTAAAATCACTTTCCAATGCATTTTCATAGTAAAAACTTTCCAATGCATTTTCATAGTAAAATCCTTTCCAATCTATTTTCATAGTGAAACTCCTTTCCAATGCATTTTCATAGTAAAATCACTTCAATGCATTTTCATAGTAAAATCCCTTTCCAATGCATTTTCATAGTAAAATCCCTTTCCAATGCATTGGTAAAATCACTTTCCAATGCATTTTCATAGTAAAATCCCTTTCCAATGCATTTTCATAGTAAAATCCCTTTCCAATGCATTTTCATAGTAAAATCCCTTTCCAATGCATTTTCATAGTAAAATCCCTTCCAATCTATTTTCATATGGTAATCACTTTCCAATCCATTTTCATAGTGAAATCACTTTCCAATGCATTTTCATAGTAAAATCCCTTTCCAATGCATTTTCATAGTAAAACTTTCCAATGCATTTTCATAGTAAAATCCCTTTCCAATCTATTTAGTGAAATCACTTTCCACGATTTTCAAAATCACTTTCCAATCCATCTTCATAGTAAAATCACTTTCCAATGCATTTTCATAGTAAAATCACTTTCCAATGCATTTTCATAGTAAAATCACTTTCCAATGCATTTTCATAGTAAAATCACTTTCCAATGCATTTTCATAGTAAAATCACTTTCCAATCCATTTTCAAAGTAAAATCCCTTACCAATGCATTTTCATAGCGAAATCCCTTTCCAATCCATCTTCATAGTAAAATCACTTTCCAATCCATCTTCATAATAAAATCCCTTTCCAATGCATTTTCATAGTAAAATCACTTTCCAATGGATTTTCATAATAAAATCCCTTACCAATCCAATTTCATAGTGAAATCCCTTTCCAATGCATTTTCATAGTAAAATGCCTTACCAATGCATTTTCATAGTAAAATCCCTTTCCAACTCATTTTCATAATAAAATCCCTTTCCTATGCATTTTCATAGTGAAATCCCTTACCAATGCATTTTCATAGTGAAATCACTTTCCAATCCATCTTCATCGTAAAATCCCTTTCCAATGCATTTTCATAGTGAAATCCCTTTCCAATCCATCTTCATAGTGAAATCCCTTTCCAATGAACTTTCATAATAAAATCCCTTTCCAATGAATTTTCATAGTGAAATCACTTTCCAATGCATTTTCATAGCGAAATCCCTTTCCAATCCATTTTCATAGTAAAATCCCTTACCAATGCATTTTCATAGTGAAATCCCTTACCAATGCATTTTCATAGTGCAATCACTTTTCAATGCATTTTCATAGTGCAATCACTTTTCAATGCATTTCCATAGTAAAATCCCTTTCCAACTCATTTTCATAGTGAAATCCTTTTCCAATGCATTTTCATAATAAAATCCCTTTCCAATGCATTTTCATAGTGAAATCCCTTTCCAATGCATTTTCATAGTGAAATCCCTTTCCAATGCATTTTCATAGTGAAATCACTTTCAAATGCATTTTCATAGTGAAATCACTTTCAAATGCATTTTCATAGTGAAATCACTTTCAAATGCATTTTCATAGTGAAATCACTTTCAAATGCATTTTCATAGTGAAATCACTTTCCAATGCATTTTCATAGTGAAATCCCTTTCCAATGCATTTTCATAGTGAAATCACTTTCCAATCCATTTTCATAGTGAAATCCCTTTCCAATGCATTTTCATAATAAAATTCCTTTCCAATGCATTTTAACCTTTTGTTGCATATTGGTTACAATTGTAGCCAATATGCAGCAAAGAGTTAACTACCTTCACACTTTATTGTTTTAAAAAGCAACATTAAAACTATAAGAAAACGAAAACATATAGTGAATGCTTGACAAATTTTGAAGGATATTAGAATAAGCCAGAATTTATACTGGTAGCAAACTGCCTGCATATGGACAGTAAAAGAATTCAGAAAATGTACAAAAATGGAAAAGGGTGCAAAACAAGGATGGGTTTTCTCACCAGACTTTCCATGAATTTATGAAGCACCCTGATTGTCCAAATCCTTAAGAGATATGATCAAAGACACCTTTAAACTTTATCAATGCTGGACAGTGAGGTTTGGGGCAGTTCCCATTCAAATCAACAGTACTCTATTTTTGGCATGATTTTATATATATATATATATATATATATATATATATGGATGTGCATTGTTGTGCAATGGATATCGGCTCGGAATGAGAAATCAAAGAGCAGAGTTTGAATTCCAGTTGAATTTGTTGCATTCACTTATGCACTAATAGCCTTGGAAAAGGTATCAATCCATCTTTTCTCCCTCCAGCTATGGGTTGAATAGCAGGACAGATTGGTTCTATAACCTTGGTTGGCAACCAATTTACCGTAGTAAGTAATGGCAATCTACTGCAGAAAGTCATGGATGATTGTCTGAGCATGTATCATGCATGTCACTTGACTTTATATATATACATATTGTTATATTTGTGTGAGCCCCGGTGGATGAGCTCCTGTGTATGTGTGTCTGTGTATGTCATTGGGTGTCCGAGTGTGTCTATGTCTGCGTTTGCATGAGAGATGTCACAATGACAAATTTTCCTCCCACGTCCACAAAGTACCAATATATGCAACTCTACACATATCCAAATTTTTAAAAAATTAATCAGTTTCTCTGATGATCGCAAAAGCGTGAAACCCAGGGTCACAAACTTACACCACCCCAACTGAATATGTTAGCTCTATCACTGATATTAAGTGCTTTCAAATAAGTACCACGCATATATAATATATAAATAATGTAATATATATACACACACACATAAAGGAAAATTCAACCTATCATCTAAATAGGTTATAAATTATAATCTATTTAAATAAACTAATAAGTTAATGTCTTCAGACCATGCTTTATTTGGTAAAAAATATTTCCCAGAATATCAAAAAAAACTTTTTAATAAAATGGAAATCAAGTAACATGACCCAGAATAGAAATCTTTAGCCTTATCTTGCAAGGTTCACCAGGGTCAGGGGAGAAAAAGTTCATTGGGCAGAATGACTGACCATAAATCCATTACATATCCACTTACAAGCACATATGTATACACACATATATCCATATATATGAACATATATATGCATACACACATGTATATGCTTACATGTATATACATAAAAATGTGCTTACATATACACACATTCATCCATATCCATATATAAATATCATGTTCACACTCACATACACACCTATGAAGACCAGACATATACGCATATAATACTAACACATATTTACACCAATATACTAACAAACATCACATATACGCACAAAATACACATACATATACATACTTATATATATATATATACATACATACATATACACACATGTATATATATATATGTATGTATATATATATATATGTATACACATACACAAAACCTTCTACATATACAAATAAATTTCTTATCTATACATACTCTCACTTTTCCACATCTATGTACCCACCTGTGAAGACAAGAATATACACAAAATTAATGCTAACATACATAAGTGTTGATCTTTACACACAAAAATCAAGCCTATATTAAATTACATACATAATACAAAGTAGTTATACACATATACAGGCATATATATCATACACAAAATTAATGCTAACATACTGTTATGGGGAAACACACCTATTCCTCAGATAATGGACACTCCCCTCTATATTAACAAGAGTCAACAGGAAGTTCATAAGAGTTCTTTAGACTTCTATTGGAGTTTAGTAGAACTACTAGGCAGTTGATATTAGTCGGCAGTTAGCCGAATACTAAGGAGTCATCTTTCAGTGGAAGATTACCAAGTTCCTAACATTTTGGGTATGCTAAGTCGATTCAGTGCAAAAAACTACTCCACAACACATACATATACATAAGTGTCGACCTTTACACACAAAAAGCAGGCCTATATTAAATTACATACATAATACAAAGTAGTTATACACATATACAGGTATATATATCAAATGCATAGAAGACCACAACCATAATTTTTCAATACACAAAAATTATCAAAGGACAATTTACATAAATAATGGAATTGTGACACGATAACTAGACATGTATGTATTTTATTATAATAGATTAAAATAGAAAATAGATTAGAATAGAAAATAGTTTAAAAACATATCTAACAAAAGTGAAAAAGAAGAGGAAAAAAATAAATAAATAAATAAACGCTTTTTCTTTTATGAGGAAAATTGTCCTCCGGTAAATATTTGACTCAGTGCTAAAGTTCAGCAAGTAGGTTTTTGATGACCGGGTCAAAGGCTGTCCTTTACTGTATCTTGACCACACATTAAGCCTTTTCCAGCGGAAGCCTTATTAAGATAAAAAAAAAAGATAACTGAAATTTCAGACTTACAGTCGCCGGTGTTTGTCACCGGTGGTCTAAAGCATTTCCGGATTTCCGGTCAATTTTAAATAAATTCAGGTAAATTTTTCCGAGTCAGTCAGTTAAGACCAGTTAAGACAAGTTGAGAGAGTGAAAGGAGTCCCGCCGGGCGCGAGCCTAAGTAAGATTCTCCGTTCGTCTTGTTTCGTTCAGTTTGGATTTGTTGATCTCCATTAATTGGAGTTAGAGCTGTGTGTCACATTCGCCTGCCCCAACCGACAAGGCTAACTCTAAACGAATAAAGCATCCTTTTCAACTCATCCAAGTTGTGGAAGTTCGTTCCTTATAGTCAATCTTGTACCCCCAGCTGTCCGGCCGACATTTTCAACAAACCCCCGGCAACATCACAGTGTGGAGAACGGCCGCCGGAGAAAATTGTTCGGCCGGACAATTGGGGTGTTACAGGAATGAATCCACAAGAGTTATACACATATACAGTAATATATATCAAATACATAGGAGAGCTTAACCACAATTTCTTTGATATGCAAAAATTAATAAAAGATAATTTACACAAATAGGAAAGTGATGCCACAGATGTGATATACTGGGATTATAACAGCAGATTTCTCCCTATATTAAGATACTTACATAACACAAAGAAGTTATACACATATAGAGTGATATATAAGAAATACATAAAAGACCTTGACCACAATTTTATCAATACATAAAAATGATCAAAGGATAATTTACATACATAAGGAAGTGACTCCAGTGTTTTTTGTGGGATTATACAGATTTTGATATCAACACACATATGCATGAATATGCTGATTAATAAACAAGGATACAATCAATTACATCCATAATATAAAATTAATGCTAACATACATATATGTAAGCGTACACATATACACACAAAAAAAAATGGTTTCTATTAAAATACATATATAACACAAAGTAATTATACACATATACTGGCATATATATCAAATACATAAGAGACTGTAACCACAATTTCTCAAATACGCAAAAATTATTAAAGGATAATTTACACAAATAGGAAAGTGAAGTCTCAGGTGTGATTAGTGGGTTTATTTGAATTTGTGTACCAACATATATATTCATGAGTATACAGATCAACAAAGAAGGATACTTTCAATTCCATACATATTAAGTGCAACACTATTTTTGATATTGAAAGGGAAAGGGAGAAAAGAAGAGAAGGAAGAGAGATAACAATTGAATTTTTCTTTCTTTCTTTCTTTCTTTGGCTGTTAGAGATAGGTGAGAGATATGTTTAGACCACACAAGTGAAATAGATAAAGTTTTTTTTATGACTCAAAAGATTCTTATCCCAAAAATTGGGAAATCTAATTTCTTTAAAAATGAGTTTCCTTATTATTAGAAAATTTAATCGTCATTGATAGAAGTGTCAGCTATCTAAGCAACAGGGCATGGTGGATTTGATGACCCTAGTGACAGCCACCTCCTGCTGAGAAAGAAAGACGAACTTTCTAAAAATAAAGTCTCCTGGTCCTTTGTGGAATTTTGCAATGCTGAGTATTAAAGGAGAAACATGATTTTCTTTTCGACTGAAGCTAAATAATTTCTTATAATGAATGAAATGATAAACAACTATTAGCAGAAAAAAAATTATTTTAGAGAAAGCCATGCAAATAGTGAAAAACCATGAAGCATCAATCAACAATGAAGCAATTACAATCCACAAGAAACCAAAATTTAAAACACAATGCTACAGTAGATAGCAAAAAAAAAAAAAAAAAAAAGAAAACACCCACAGAAAACAGACACTGTCCAAAATATAGAAGAAACCACTAACCTTATGACAGATGCCCAGCCCATGGTACAGAGTGCTGAAAATGTGGTGAAATTGAACTACTAGGTCAGTGTTTGCAGACTGAAGGAAAATAAAGAAAAAACAAAATACCACACCCTACCAAAGGGACAATATAAGTTTAAATATGACCAGAGGAGATACAATAAAAATGTTCTAGTGATAGACAACACTGATAAAAGCAATTATGATGAATTAGAATTCCACACAATAAACAATTTCGATAACTGTACTGAAGTTATGACGAAAATAAAAATCCAAGTACTAGGAAGAGAAAAACAAACAGCAAAACTATTGGTACAAGTATACAATGGAGCAGAAGGAAACATACTACCATTATGAATATACAAACAAATGTGCCCGAATCCACCAGCAAAATTAGTGAAGCAATCAAATACCATGTTAATGGCATATAACAAGACCACCATACCTCAAATTAGTACTATCAAACTCCAGTGCAAATACAAACAAGACACATGGTTGGCAGAAACATTTTTCATCGCAGACACAAATGAACCAGCAATACTAGGATTGCCAAGCTGTTGAAACCTAAAAATGGTAACCCTACATTGTGAAATAAAAGAAACCAAAAAGATACAGTCCATCAACCTACTATAGGATTAACCAAAACAATTTGACCAAATAGGCCACTTCCTAGGTAAATATCACATTGTTCTTGACCCCACAATATCACCAGTCATACATGCTCCCAAAAATGTCCCATCCACTTAAAAGATTAAATAAAAAAAAAGAGTTGGACAAGATGGTGAAAGACCAGGTCATAAAGAAGGTTGAGAAACCTACTGATTGGGCCAACAGCCTCATTTATAGCCGAAAAAGCAACGGACAGATGAGGATTTGCCTTGACCCAAAAGATTTAAATAGTACAATAAAAAAATACCACCACAAAGTCCTGACCCTGGAAGAAATGATCCACAAAATGACAAATGCAAAATGGTTTAGTAAGCTGAATGCAAAAAATGGCTACTGGTTCATCAAGCTCAATGAAGAGAGCCAAACCCTAATATGTTTCAACAATTCATTTGGCAGATATTGCTTCATGAGGATACTATTTGGGCTGGTGATGAGCCAGTATGTGTTTCAGCAAAAGATGGACCAAATACTTGAAAAATGCCCCAGAACCATTGGTATTTCTGACGATGATCTGTTACTCAGAAAAGATGAAAAGTAACATGATAACAGCTTGATTAGCCTGATGGAAGCAGCAAAGGAAAATGGTCTTATATTCAACAGCACAAAATGCAATATCAAGAACAAATCCATAAAATTCTTTGGTGGAATTTAAAATGATAATGGAGTGCACTCGGTTTCACAATAAGTAGAAGACATCAAAATCCTAGAATCTCCTGCCAATGAAGCATAGCTACAGCATGTCCTAGGAATGGTAACTTATATAGCCTCATTTATACCTTGTTTGTCTGAGCATATGGCCAACCTTCGCAACCACCTAAAAAAGGGAAACGAATATACATGGACGAACAGCCACGAGAAGGCCTTCTAATGAATCAAGGCCCTAATCACTAAAGAAATAACTCAAGCATATTTTGACCTTACTAAGTCAAGGACCATTCAAGCTGATGCTTCTAGCAGCACTACTACAAAATGATAGGCCAGTTCCATTCACGTCCAAATCACTCACTTCCACTGAACAAAGATACATAAACATAGAATGTGAGATGTTGGCAGTGGTTTTTGTGTGCCAGAGATTCCATATACATGTGTATGGGAGGCCATTCACAGTTAAGACTGACCATAAACTGTTGGAAATGATCAGCCAGAAAAAATCCATCACCCCCAAGGCTACAATGAATGCTAATGGAAATACAGGGATATGATCCCACCATAGCATACTGTGCAGGAAAAGAGAAAATGTTGGCCGATGGGCTGTCAAGACTACCAAACAAAACAAATGCAGCCCAGTAAAATTGGATATAAGAATTGAGTTTGTGAAATTCAGTACAGAAAAAACTCAAAGAACTGAAGGAAGGTATGGGATACAAATCCTATATAATCCAACAACCAACTAAAAGAACACAAAATAAATTGCACACCCGTAAAATCAAATTCAAATGACAACAACATTTGGGAAAAACCCAAAATAAAAATGTACACCCGCAAAAGAGGATTCAAAAGGCTAAAAGCTTTTCTTTTTCACAAGCCAGTGTGAAAAGCAATACACTGGATCCTGATTGGTTGACACATCGAGAGATTCAAAATATATCAGTGAAACGTTTTTTTTCAGAGATAAAGAAAAAAATGGTCCTAGGATTCCCCCACCCCAGCATGACCAGAATTCAATATTTAAGAAGGTCCCCTGACTGGTCACAATCAGTCAGTCAAGAGGGTCAGTGAGAGACAGCAGTCAGTCGATCTATCACTCAAGCAAACAGTCGATCTGTCAGTCAGTGAGACAGCCACCCATGCCAGTCAAGACTGAAAGGTGCAGTGTCAGATACACACAGTCCAATAGGTACCAACATCAAAGAGACCAGTACTAACAAACAAATCTGTTGCCAACCCAACCAATTGATCCAATTCTGTGAATGGTACACTCCATTTCAGTTTCAATACTGACGTCAAACCTTTTTTCACTTGAAATTTCACTTTGTGCTTTTTAATATAGATTTTTTGATTTCTTTCCATGTGGCTTTATTAATTATCCTGATAACACAGCCAGTATCTATTTTTCAAATCCACATCAGTTATTTTCACATTCACAAATTTTCTTTTGTTTTCTGTGATTGTTTTTCTGTTGCAATGCTGTGTACAAATTTTTCTGCTGTGAGAATTTTTCTTGGTTTAGTTTTACAGAGCAACTTTATATATTCTACTTTATTTGCATTTTTTGTGCAAATTCATACATTTCCAACAAGTGTTGAATAAAGAGCTTTGTCACTAAAAGTTTTTGTCAGAATATGTACTGTTTCTCCAAAACAAATTTCTTGTTTTTTTGGTAGTATGATGTGACAGTATTTTCTATGTTCTACTGGTGCTAACTTTCTCAATAAAAGCCTTGTTTTTTTCACAGCTTTCTAGTCAATGCATTCTTCTCTGAAAATTTGTTTGCATTCTTGAAAATATGTGGAAAAATTAAGTATGTCATCCGGATTGCATTTCACTTCAGATATAGCATTTGCAAGTACATCAGGAGTAAAAGAAATTAGGGGATTTTGTTTTCCTTCATATTATTTTCATCCACTTTTATTAGATTCTGCAGTTCCAACAATTGCTGATGTTGCTGAATTTGTACCACAGAAGCCTCTATATTTGAAGAATTTTTTTTTCTCTTTCTACACACAAAGAGAAAAATTTAAACCAACGTGGTTCAAATTCTCATCACTGGTATCGAGTACGCCGAAGCAACAAGTATTTATTTTTTACTTGTTATCACCCAGTAGGAGTTTCATAACTCTAGTCATGACTGATATGAGTTTTGATCCATGTCATCATTGTTATAATTTGGTTTCTAGCGGTTATAATATTAAGTCTTGCTTAGGCACTTGTCTGTATGAAATACTTTGACTCTAATGGAGTTCTTTATTTATTTATTTTTTTTAATCATTTCATCCCAAGCAAGGCATTCCACTGCCACTATTGCGCATGGGGCTACATAGGGGAAGGTAAAGAGAAGGAGTGGTTAGACATAGGGAATGTCAGGAGGTGGGTGATAGATGGGTAAGGATACAGAGAATGGGGGTTGGGTAGATGGGAAGAGTGTTTGAGAGAATGGATGCGAGTTAGTGTGTTAGGAGGTGTCTATTGACCTTACATTTAAACTCCTGGAGAGTGTAGCTGTCGGGGAAGTAAGTGTATGGAAAGGAATTCCACAGGTGGGAAGTGCAAGAAAAGAAGCTGTTGGAGTAGAAATTGCGGTTACATCTTATCTGTTTCACTGTAAAAGAGTGGGACCTAGTTGTTAATCTAGTATCTTGTGCAAATTCATACCTAGGGGGCACCAGTGATCTAAGTTCATCGGAGCAGAAGCTGTGAAAGTATTTATAGTAGAGGCACAGGGAAGTTATGTCATGCTGGTGAGAGAGTGACTGCAGCCGGTCTGCCAAGTCAGTATCAATCACATTACAGATTCTCCGTTGTATTTTGTCAAGAATCCCGAAAAGAATAGCAGGGGCACCTGACCAGATGTGGCAGCGGTATTCAATACATGGGCAAATGGTAGATTTATAAATGTGCAGGATAGATTCAGACGAGAAAACCTTCCGGGCCCTGCACAGATAACTGACTTTCATAGCAGCGGATTTAGCAATGGATTCAATATAGTCATTCCACTTGAGGTCTGCTGAGAGTGTGAGACCAAGGAGGCGTAGCGTTTTACTCTCTGGAAGACAAGCCTGTTCCATGTTAATGGGAGGTAGGAGTGATTGTCTATGATGGTTAATTGATAGCAGCTTCATTTTGGAAGCATTAAAATTTACAAGCCATTTCTTACCCCAGTCCACCATGGATTGGAAGTCCTTCTCAAGTTCAGCAGCAAGGTTAGCTTTGTTGCCCACACCAGATTTTTGATCAAGGCGAGAGTAAACTGTAAAACTGTAGCATCATTAGTGTAAATGTCTACTTGGGATCTTATGGCATCATTAATGTAGATCAGAAATAGCGTAGGACCTAGGATATAGCCTTGAGGGACACCTGCATTTGTAAGGTAGTTCTGGAAGGCATGTCTGTTTAATACCACCTTCAATGTGTGGTTTGAGAGGAATGACTGGATTAGTTCAATCAAATGTCCAGTTATACCATAGCTCCGCAGTAGGAGGCCAGCATGCCAGACTCTTGTTGAACGTTTTGGAGATATCCAAGGCAACGGTTCAAGTTTTGTCATTCTTGTCGAGAGCCTGGTATATATACTCGGTGATGATCGTTAGTATATCAGCAGTAGACCTGGTGAAGCGGAAACCATACTCTTTGTCCGAGAGGAGCCAGTGGGCTGTGAGATGCTGAACCACCTTGGCGTTGATAATGGCTTCAAACACTGCCAAAGATCAGAAGAAGGCTGATACGGCGGTAATTTGTGGGGTCCGAGGGTTCTCCAGAATTCTTAAATATAGGAGCTACAGAGGAAGACTTCCAACAGGCAGGAAAGCAGGAAGCAGATAGGCAGTTGTAGAGCTTAGATAGGACAGAGAGTTCAGGGGCACATTTCTTCAAGACTATGAGTGGGATTCCGTCCCCTCTGCTCGCTTTGTGAGGATCAATGTTTGAGATTATGTTATAGACCAGCGAGGGTGTAATGTGGACGTCATTCAGTTGATCCTCAGTTCTAGGTGGGAAGTCGGGTGTAGATACTCCAGACGAATCCAGTCTTGAATTGGTGGAGAATCTGCAAGCAAAGCATTCAGCCTTGTCCACTGAGGTGAGGACCGCAAATGCATTGATTAGGGGGGTATTGAGGTCTTACTCTTGTTAGGCACGCTTTTACAGAGTCACCAGTAGTCTTTGGTGCCGAACTTACAGGATGCTATGCATTGATTCATTCTGGCAGCAAACAACATCTTATCTTCGTTGAGTATCTTTTTACACTTATTACGAGCTGAGGTGAAAAGGCGCCTGTTTTGGTCTGACGAATGGCTTCGATAGAGCCGGAAGAAATGATTCCAGTGGGCAATGGCATGGTCAGAGTTTCCAAGAGGGCAGAGCTGCTTGGCAGTGCAAGAGTCTGGGATGGAAGTGAAACAGAGGTCTAGTAGTGAGTCCCTTCCATTTGGGTTATTGGAGAAACACGTGGGGAAATCCACCACTTGCGTAAGAGATTGGGTTATTGAAAAATTCATGGTGTGGACACCAGCAAGATCGGTGACAGAGTTTTCAATCTAAACTAGTTTTAGCCACTGGGGAAGGGGAGTATTTATTCCACAACAATTCAGTATACACTGTTGGAGATGATTTTTAATTTTTTCCATCACTTTCTTTAAAGCATTAATCCTCTAGCCCTGAAATTTTCAACTCAGTATTGATTTTCTATTTGGAAAAAAACATTATTTAGATATAAGATGAAATGAACACAAAAAACTCCCTGCGTTGGAATTACAGTTTCACAAATTTGAAAAAGAAGTTTCAACAGCAAACACAAAGTATGCATCAGTTCAAGCTATGGTGGTAACAGATGGTATCTGAAAAATCATGGTAAGACATAAGGTAGAAGAAACCACTTCCACTTGCCTAAGTTCACTAAGACCACACAGTGAAAGTTTAAAACAGGAGAGGTGTTTCTGCTATACCCTGTACGAGAATATTGACTATTACGCATCTCAGAAACTAAATGCTAAAATCAAGTTTGTTTTTTTCAATGTTTTCCTCCTTTGATGTCAATCATACCTTTGTCTGTTATTGCCTGTGTTTTCCTCCTTTGATGTCAATCATATCTTTGTTATTGCCTGTGTTTTCTGCCTTTGATGTCAATCATCTTTGTCTGTTATTGCCTGTGTTTTCTGCCTTTGATGTCAATCATATCTTTGTTATTGCCTGTGTTTTCTGCCTTTGATGTCAATCATATCTTTGTTATTGCCTGTATTTTCTGCCTTTGATGTCAATCATCTTTGTCTGTTATTGCCTGTGTTTTCCTCCTTTGATGTCAATCATATCTTTGTTATTGCCTGTGTTTTCTGCCTTTGATGTCAATCATCTTTGTCTGTTATTGCTTGTGTTTTCTGCCTTTGATGTCAATCATCTTTGTCTGTTATTGCCTGTGTTTTCATCCTTTGATGTCAATCATACCTTTGTTATTGCCTGTGTTTTCTGCCTTTGATGTCAATCATCTTTGTCTGTTATTGCCTGTGTTTTCATCCTTTGATGTCAATCATACCTTTGTTATTGCCTGTGTTTTCTGCCTTTGATGTCAATCATATCTTTGTTATTGCCTGTGTTTTTCTCCCTTGATGTCAATCATACCTTTGTTATTGCCTGTGTTTTCTGCCTTTGATGTCAATCATCTTTGTCTGTTATTGCCTGTGTTTTTCTCCCTTGATGTCAATCATATCTTTGTTATTGCCTGTGTTTTCTGCCTTTGATGTCAATCATCTTTGTCTGTTATTGCCTGTGTTTTTCTCCCTTGATGTCAATCATATCTTTGTTATTGCCTGTGTTTTCTGCCTTTGATGTCAATCATCTTTGTCTGTTATTGCCTGTGTTTTTCTCCCTTGATGTCAATCATATCTTTGTTATTGCCTGTGTTTTCTGCCTTTGATGTCAATCATCTTTGTCTGTTATTGCCTGTGTTTTCCTCCTTTGTTGGCAATCACATCTTTGTCTGTTATTGCCTTTCAAGCTTTTGTTGTCACACCCAACTGCCACCATCCACAACTGGAACATATTTTTGCCGGTCAAATTAATATATTACAAAATGAATGTAAGACATGTTGCACTATAAGAGAAATCATGGATTACCCAGTTCCTATTCTTACATTCTAACATTATAGTGGTGTCAGTTGCGGGGTCTGTCTATACCCAAAACATTCATACACCCAAATTAAAAAAAAAAAAATCAAAAAAATAAATACAATTAAAAATTAAAAAATATAACACAGAAAAAGAAATGTAAAAAAATGTTTAAAATTATTTTATTACATGTAAATGTATTTTTTTTTGTACAGCTGAACATATTTTCATATTCCACGGTCAACTGATTTTCTTTTCTTCTCATTCTGAAAGTAAAACAAAAAAATCTCTATATATATATAAATAGAAAGAGAAATATAACAATTCCTAAAGAATTAATGGATTTATTTCTTAATCTGACATATTCTTACATAGCTGCTAGCTATCGAGTTAAGTGTATTTTAACGTAACCATATCCAACAAATGTGGCTTACAGTCATATCATGTTGAAACACCAGTTCCTGTATGATTACCAAAGTAAGGCAACATTAAGCCTGGTCAGTAAATAAATGGGTGACTGCTTGAAATTACCAGGTGCTTAAGCTTAGATGTGTGGGTGGTGTAATGGATAATGAAATTGAAAATTCCAATTCCAGTTATGTCTGTTATACTCACTTTCGCACAAATACCCTTGGGAAAGGTAAGAACCCACCTCTTCTTCTATCAGCTATCAGTAAATCATTATCATTTCTAAAATTTTCTTAAAATCAATAAAATGTTAATTGCTGCTTGTGATTCCATTGCACCATGTTGTCAGCAATGCCTGGATCATAACGGACATCAATTCGAAAATATCCAATGACAAAATCTTAAGATCATGCATTTATAATAAATACTGTCTTTATGCATTATTTAAATTAGATTGAGTTGGTTCCATTTGATTGAATTATTGTGCGTTTGGTTGAATAATATCAACACGTTTTTTTTAACATCCAATTTTTTGACATTTTCAAATTCCAACTGTTAAAAAAAATTTTTTTTTTGAAAATTGTAAACAAATATACAACATTCAAAAGGACTATAAAAAAAAAAAAAAACTTTGGTAAATTTATATAATAAATTTAATTAACATTTAACATTTATTTATTCATCAATGGTCTGAACGAGGCAATTGTAAAAAATTTTTTTTACATTGCTGAAATAAACTCTGGATTTATAACTGTTTAATTATGTGTTGAGTTTTCCTCTCTCTCTCTCTCTCTATATATATATATATATATTTATTTATCAAATCAATTCATCCCAAGCAAGGTGATAACGCAATTAAGACACAAGGTGTTACTAGAAGTAAAAAAGAATAAAAAGACATTAAAAGAAATTGAAAAACCAATTCTAAATAGGAAACAAGAATAGAAATAAAATTAAAGAATTTGTCCAAATTCAAGAATCTGTCTACGAAAATTCCGGAATTTGATCAAATTCAAGATTCTGTCCAGACAGACTAAAATCTGTCCAGACTTATTCCATAATTAGTTCACAATCAAAAATATACCCAAAGACATTCCAGATTCTGTCTAAATTTAAGAATCTGTCCACACAAAGCCAAATATCTGTAAAGAAACAGACCAAAATCTGTCCAGAGATATCACCCAGAATCTATCCAGAAAAATTCAACAATCTGCCTAGGAAAACCTCAGAAGCTGACTAAATTAAAAAACCTGTTCAGACAGACCAAAATCTATCCAGACACAGATCAGAATCTTTTGTGAACATATTTCAGATTTGGAACAAGAAATCAGGGAGCTGAGTTCGAATCCCAGTTGAATTCCTTGCATTCACTTATGTGCAAATATTCTTGGGAAAAGGTATTAATTTGTCTCTTCCCTCTAGTTATGGGTTAAATAACAGGACAGATTGGATACTATAGCCTTGGTTGGCAACCAATCTACCGCAGAAAATAATGGCAACCTGCTGCAGGATAATCTCATGCCCAGTCAGTCATTTCTCTTTCGAGACATGATCATCCAAGCGTGTATCATGTACGGCACGTAACTGACTGACTTTTGTATTATACTATTTTCTTTTAATGGTTTAATATATTTTTAGCTGCATTGCTAAATCTATTCTCAAGAGATTCAGAAAATGTCTTACCTTCAATGTTTCGGGTAACAACTCAAGGGCTTCTTTTAATCTTGGAATCAGATGTTCAAATTCTTCATTTTTAATCCGTAATCTGGATAAGTTCTCTGTGCTGCCACACTTCTTTCGAAACGTTTTGAAATGAGTCACCTGAACGCAAAGACATACAATTTAAGAGTAGAGAAATTTCTGTGCACAGACCTGATGTAAATTGTTATTTTTTAGATAATAACAGTTTCTTCTTTATTAATTTAAAAAAATAGCAGGGAATACAGGTAATTATGTTTTGAAATTACATTTTTTGTAAATTATATTGAGTACAGGTATTCCATATAGAAAATGTCTTGTTATTAATATCAAAGTGGAGTAATTTTAAAGCAAAAAAAACAAAAAGAGAAAATTTCTGTGGTTTTTACATAAGGAGGCACTGAAAATTATTCAGCCCAACTCATTTCCTCAGATTGAAACAGATATCAAAAGTTTATTTACATTCAGGCAAATATCCTTATCTTTGTTGTCATGAGCACAACACTGGCCAATGTCGCTTCTGATTTTCAGGACTGTGTCAGTTCCAGTAACTTTCAGCTAATTTTATTATGTATATATATGTGTGTATATATATATATATATATATATATATATATATATATATATACATACACACACATGATGGCAAAAAAGATTTTGTTACATTATCAAAGATTCTGTTTCTGCAAAGAAACCAAGAAATATCTATGACCTCAAACAATTTATTCGAGATGCATTTGCAGACTTAAGCCATCAGAACCATGAGTGTTATGACATTTGTCGAAGCATCCTGTCACATTGTAGGGAACGCATTGAAGCAGGTGGTTTGCCATTCAAACAGTATTGGTAATTAATTTACTATTGTTTACCATAGCATTTTATTGTTATTAACCAGAACCATTTTAATAATAACTTTCTAGATTGTTGATTAATTGCTTTGCATCAATTGATTGTTACTGTACAGTGACTTTATTGCCACTCTAGCAGTATAGGCCAGTGTTGCTTGAGTGTAATGAAAGCATTAAAACTAATCCATGGTCCTGGACCTCAGACTCAGCCTAAAGAATATTTGTGTGAAGTTTGGTGAAAATCGGATAAAAATAGTGGATTTGTATAAAGAACATACAGACAGATAAACAGACACACACACACACACACAAACATCTTGCCTTATATATATATATTTTATCGATTTTCTGCACTACTGTAAGAACTGCAACCTTGAAACTTCTGAATATCGTTTCTTATGTCTTTGTCTATGAGTGTATCAAATTTGATTAAAATTGGACCATTCCTTCTATAACCCGATTTTTTCGATTATTGATTTTCAATATTTATCGGGGGTACCTCGACACAAAACCTAGCTAAGAACACTCGCAGACACTTATAGTACAACTGTGTAAATTTTCAAGAAAATCTGTTCAGCCGTTTCAGAGTCTATAGGTAATGGATACACACATACACAGACACACACACACACAGACAAAATTCCATTTATAAATAAGTATATATATATATATATATATATATATATATATATTGGTCAAGTTTCGATCACAGCCGGAGGTAAGTGGATGTCTAGCTACACTGATGAACTGCGATATAGCGAAATCGGCTTGTGTGTGTGTGTGTGTGTGTGTGTGTGTATACATATATATATATATATATATATATACACACACACACACATCATCCACATATATTGCCACCATATATATATATATATATATATATATGGTGGCAATAAAGCCACTATATAGTTAGTTACAGTAACAATCAATTTATATTATATAAGTATTGATCACTGTTTTTATTGAATCTGAGTTTGTACTACTCAGCCCAGGGATTGAACTCACTATTATGTCACCAATTTCAACAAACCATGAAACAATTGCCCAAAAGATTGAAGTGTTAAAATAAAAATCCCCACTTGTATGACAGAGATTGTGAAAAATAAAATTCAGTCCTTAAATTTGCCATAAATTTATAGAAACCTGATCTCCATGGCCAAGACACCTAAAAAAGGTTGGAGGATCAGCTCAAGTGCCATGATAACAAATAAAAAAAACATAACAACTCTTGAAATGTCAATAAGATCTTCAATGGAGTTTTAGAAGTTGGAGAAAATGCTCCACTTGTTTTTTCTTATTTTTAAATAGATTATCATTGATTTGCATTTGCAACTAAGCACCATATTTTCAAAAAGAAAATTGTTTGCTTACCTCTTTGACTTGAAGCAAACTTATAGCAGTACCCTCTTTCCCAGCCCGTGCAGTACGACCAACCCGATGAACATAGGTTTCGACATGGTTGGGACAGTCATATGATACAACCAGTTGTACATTACTGAGGTCCATTCCTCGAGCCATTGAATCTGTACAGACAAGTCTAAAAAAAAAAAGAAAAGAAAGAAAATAAATAAAACATATATTCACTGAGTTTAGTTTAATCCAATCCAAGGATTAATGAGGGATTTGTTTTTTTACAGTTTATCAAACTTTGAAAGGTTATTTAAAGCCTGAAAATATTTTTAGATTTTAAGAATTTTTTGGCCATAATAATAATTTATTGATACGAGTCCTATTAATTAACCAACAAGTGGGGTGGTGGGGAACTGTTATCCATTAGACCAACTGCTCATCCAAGCTGACACCATGTGACATTTCCAAGTGGTCACTCATCTAGGCACTGACTAGGCACTATGTGATATGACTGTAAAACCCCAAGAGGAACTGGGGAGTAAGAAAACTATGGTCGTACCTGACTCCTCAATGAGGATAGATCACCCAGATTTAAAATTCAACTTTTAAAATTCAAAGTTTTACCTGGGGTTTGAACACAGAAACTAGCAGGAAATACCCACGTCTATTGAACAGGTGAAGAGGCTCATCCCTTGTTCCCTGTTTAGGATGTGGTTTCCAGCTTTCTCTTTTCCAATCTCTTCACTCTTACGTAGCCCCCTGCACACCAGTGGTGTTACCGCCTTGCTTGGGGTGACATGATTAAAAAAAAAAAATACATATATACATGATACCAACCTACCAAGTAAAACATAACATTGATTAATTGATCTGTTTTTTATGGCTTATCACTCTTTTGCAAGTTATTTAAAGCCAGAAAATATATATTTTAGATTGTAAGAATTTCTTTTTGTTCGATAATAATAGTTAAGTGATACAAAGCTTACTAATTAGTTCATAGTTGTGGGGGGGGAGGGAGGGAGAAGAGGTGGATTCATACCTTTCCCAAGAGTATTTGCATGTAAATGGATATATAATGAATCCAACTCTTCAATTCCAAACCATGATCTATTAAACCAACAGCACATCCAAGCTTACAGCACCTGGTAATTTCCAAGCAGTTACCCATCTAGGCACTTTGATGTTGCTTAACTTCCCAGCAGGATTCAAACCAACATCCTCCTTGGCATATAATATATATATATATATATATATATATATATATATATATATATATATATACTAGCAGTATAGCCCAGCGTTGCTCGGGTGTAATGAAAGCTTTAAAACTAATCCATGGTCCTGGAGCTCAGACTCTTTGGACGTTGGCACAAAAGACTAAAAAGCAATAGTTGTTTCCAGTTAAAGCAAAACCGTAGACTGAAAGAAAAATGAATGGATGTAAGTCAAATTTTGATTTCCTGGTATCAATATCAAATTAGTTTTTTCGTTGTTAACTGAATTTTGAAGGCTAAATAAGTCCTCTGAGTAAATGGTATCATGGCTGAGACTAAGAATTACAATTATACCTACTTAGAGCCAAACCCGAAGCAAAAACTAAAATAAAAGGGCTGAAAAAAATACAGACATACAGGCAGATAAACAGACACACACACAAACATCTTGACTTTTATATATATATATATATATTATCGATTTTCTGCACTATTGTAAGAACTGCATCCTTGAAACTTCTGAATATCATTTCTTATGTCTTTGTCTATGAATGTATCAAATTTGATTAAAATAGGACCACTCCTTCTATAACTCGATTTTTTCGATTATCGATTTTCGATATTTATCTGGGTACCTTGACACAAAACCTAGCTAAGTACACTCATAGATGCTTATAGTACAACTGTGTAAATTTTCAAGAAAATCGGTTCAGCTGTTTTGGTTTCATGTATAGGTAACGGGCATACACACACAAAGTTCCATTTATAAATAAGGTTTTATATATATATATATATACATGTTAAGGTGCGCTATATTTATAGGCTAAAATACTCAATATCAGAGATCAAGCGTATGTAAATATAAAAAGTAAATATTGAAGTCAACATTCAGGGGCGAGAGACTGTTTAATGCGAGGTGCAATCATCAGGCCACATGTTGGGATTTTCCCCAGCTATTTATATATATGGGTCAGTGGTGAATTGTGGGTCATCCTTTTAACAGTTATTTTGATGGGAGTGGTTTATTTATTTGAATAAATTTATTTTATTTGTTTTTATTTTCGTGTTTATTTATTCTTTTTGGTTTCTGATGTTTAATTTATTTATTTATTTATTTGGATTTGTTATTTATTTATCTTATATTTTTATCTTATCTATTCTATTCTGTTGTTATGGTGGCAGTGGTTTGTTAATTTGTTTATTATTTGCTTGGATTAAATTATTTGATTTTTATTATTATTTATTTATTCTTTTCAGTTTTCTAGTTTTAAGTAACTTAGTAAAAATTTATTTTCGTATCTGCATTTTGAGATGAGTTCAGAGTTTTATTTAACAGTTTGTTTTGGTCTGGGAAGGTAATAATAGCTATTTTTTTTCCTCCAAGCAAAGTCTGCAGATTTTGGATTTATGGTTGTAGGCTGATGTTCTTTGTCGTATTTTCCCGATTTTTGGTGTGATTTGGGTTTTGTATTAATTTCCTAGATATATTTAGAAAGGATCATGCTGTTCATGTATTTACTATTTGTGAAAGAGGTTTTGTGTGTGTAGTTTCTTTGTTTTCAGGGTCCTTCTGTTACTCCTATGTATATTTTTTCCTCATTATCTGCTGATTTTACCAGTGCTTGCTATATTCTGTTGTTTTGTAAACAATTACCGTTTAAGGACCATTCATTCCTTATTCTGCAGTTACATGTGGGTTTAATTTGTTTGGGGGGGGGGTTTGATAGTTTTTCTGTTGTGCTTTTTTATTATTTGTGCCATGTTCTCGGTACAACTGTAGCTGATTTTCAGCATGCTTTTGCTAAATATTTTTGGCAAACAAATGTAAAGTTGAATAAAATGAGCTAAACTTGATTTTTATTTTCCACATATTTTTTGATAAATGACATATAATTGAAAACAACTTAACTCAAAACAACAGAACTTGAGGTATACCAGCATATATATATATATATATATTGATTGTTTAATTCCTTAGTTTTTGGTCACAATAAAATTAGACCAGTACACATTTGTATTAAAAAGTGTTCAATACTGATATATTGTAGAACTTTTGAATATTATTCATTTGTAAACAAGTTATTATGCGACCTAGGTTTATTCCATGTTGTGTCTTCAGGTGATTTCACCATTTACCATTCTTTTTTTTGTTTTTTGTTTTTTAAGAACGCTCACATAATGGTGATTTTTTTTGAATGCTCATGTAGTGAGGAATTTTTGAACATGCAATTTTTAAAATTATGACGTTTTCATCCATTTTCATACCTAATAGGTATTTTTTGGTATTTGTGGTACAGTGGATATTGGCTCGGAACGAGAAGCCGAGTTTGAATTCCAGCTGAATCCATTGTATTCACTTACGCGCAAATACCCTTGGGAAAGGTATTAATAGGTCTCTTTCTTCCAGTTATGGGTTAAATAGCAGGACAGATTGGGTTCTATAGCCTTGGTTGGCAACCAGTCTACCGCAGAAAGCAATGGCAACCTACTGCGGAATAATCTTCTGCCCAGTCAGTCATGCCTCTTTCGAGACATGATCGCCCAAGCGTGTATCACGTATGGCACTTAACTGACTGACTGACACTTAGTCAGAATTTCTGTTCTTTCATTTAATAATTGATTTTTGTTTGGAAATAGCATAATTGCTCATTTTTCTTCCTAGCTAATATTCTTCTAGCAGAGTCTACATATTTTGCTACTGTTGTAAGGCTTGGCTGTTTTCACGATACTCCACATGGTAGAAACCTAGGTCGCATAATAACTCATTTAGAAATGAAGAATATATAACTATATGCACACAAACACAATATTGGCCATTGGCTCCATCCACCCTTTTACATATTTAAATATTTTCTCACCCCCTGTTACATATGTAAACAAATTAATTATTTATAAAGACTCCTGTATGGATTCATATTACTCTTTTTATTTTTTAATTAAGGAATAAGTAATTGTTTTTTTTTTCCATTTCACCCCAAGGAATGAAATTAAGTCATGGATGCAAGGAGTTACTGGGTGTGAGGAAACTGTCAGCATAGAACTTACAAATCAATTTTTTCAGCTTCAAACCAAGAAAGGATTTTCTTTTTCTGATCCCTTTTCACTTCAGAAGTTATTTTGGCAACTCTAAACTCTTCCATTGATTTGGCAAGCAGAAATAACCTGGAAAAAAAAAAAAAAGAAACCCAGGGAGTTAATATCTGAATTTATGACATCTTCTGTCAGGGAAGAAAAAGTGTTATAGTGGCATGGGGCTTTAAGGTTAAAATGAACAGTTGATTTACTCACACTAAGAAGATCAATGAAGAATGATAATGACAAGGAAACTAATTTTAACAAAGCAAGATGAGGAATTTATGTTAATAAAGCAAGATGAGGAATTTATGTTAATAAAGCAAGATGAGGAATTTATGTTAATAAAGCAAGATGAGGAATTTATGTTAATAAAGCAAGATGAGGAATTTATGTTAATAAAGCAAGATGAGGAATTTATGTTAACAAAGCAAGATGAGGAATTTATGTTAACAAAGCAAGATGAGGAATTTATGTTAACAAAGCAAGATGAGGAATTTATGTTAACAAAGCAAGATGAGGAATTTATGTTAATAAAGCAAGATGAGGAATTTATGTTAACAAAGCAAGATGAGGAATTTATGTTAATAAAGCAAGATGAGGAATTCATGTTAATAAAGCAAGATGAGGAATATATGTTAATAAAGCAAGATGAGGAATTTATGTTAACAAAGCAAGATGAGGAATTTATGTTAATAAAGCAAGATGAGGAATTTATGTTAATAAGGCAAGATGAGGAATTTATGTTAATAAGGCAAGATGAGGAATTTATGTTAACAAAGCAAGATGAGGAATTTATGTTAACAAAGCAAGATGAGGAATTTATGTTAATAAAGCAAGATGAGGAATTTATGTTAACAAAGCAAGATGAGGAATTTATGTTAATAAAGCAAGATGAGGAATTTATGTTAATAAAGCAAGATGAGGAATTTATGTTAATAAAGCAAGATGAGGAATTTATGTTAATAAAGCAAGATGAGCAATTTATGTTAATAAAGCAAGATGAGGAATTTATGTTAATAAGGCAAGATGAGGAATTTATGTTAATAAAGCAAGATGAGGAATTTATGTTAATAAAGCAAGATGAGGAATTTATGTTAATAAAGCAAGATGAGGAATTTATGTTAATAAAGCAAGATGAGGAATTTATTTTGACAAAGCAAGATGAGAAATTTATTTTAACAAAGCAAGATAATGAATTTATTTACAAATTTATGTGCTTGGAGTCGTGTCAATAGCTCGTTTGAGGAAAATAAATAAGAAATTTTCAAAGTCCATAGTTTCAATGAATTGTCATGAAGTTGAAATGTTCATACAACACATTGGATGATCTACAATATAAAAAATTCTTAAAACAAAACCAAGAGAATTCGTTACTCACAGAAGAAATGTATGGTTTGCATACATTCAAAAGTAGACGAAGAAAGAGTTTGAAATACTTAGCTTCTTTGGATTGTTGAAAGAAAATTTTTTGAAGTGCCACAGACTTAGTTTTTTAAAAGCCAATAATATAATTAGCAAGTTATTTTACACTGGCAAGAACATGAACACTGGACTCATGAACGGAAACAAAACCTTTCACATGACTTCAGACACTCTTCTGTTGTTAATTTTTCTCCTCATTTATATTAAAAAGAATTATGCATAAGCCTGCAACATGTTTTTTCTTTTCTTTTTCTTGGCTCAATGACTAATTTCTGTGAAGTCAAGGTTTTCATTGGTTTCAAAATAATTCCACATACGCTCGAAAATTTATTTCCATCTTTTTACTCAATCTCTGTGAAGACAAGGTTTTCATTGGTCTAAAGAAAATTTCACACAGGTTCGTGAATTTCTTTCCATCTTTTTACTCAATCTTCAGAATTTGAAGGAAATGGGTGAAGGAACTTATTATTTCTTATTCACTACAGTGTAAGTTATATTTTAATATGAACGATGAAAAAATCCCAAACTAAAGTTTGAATATACATTGCAATAGCAAAAGATGCTTTCCAAAAGCTAAATGAAATATTAAGAAACAGGAAAATTTAATTAGATATAAATAAGAGTGTTAAACTGCTATGCAATATCAATCCTCCTATTTGGCAATGAATTATTACTATAAACATTGTTTTAGTGGGGCGTACATGTTTGAGTTGACTTCCATTGTTTTATTTTATAGCAAAATTAACATCAAGCAGCATAGATCGAGAAGTCCTACTAAAGAAAAAGATGCCTCCCAACAGGAACTGAACCTTTATTCCATTTCTTCATCAGGGAAATTACTTCTTGAAGTGTGTTATTACCAATTTGGTCATGGGAGACCATTATGGTAAAGAAAGGCTTAATTACCTACTTAGGGAAAGAACACTTCTTAATGGGGTTTCTTGGAATCTGTATAGTTTCATTTTCATACACAAAACATAAACAGGGGAATTTTTTGGCAATATCCAATATTATTTCTTATTAACATGAGCTTGTTTGCTAAGCAGTATATAAACTTCTTATGGGTCAGTTAATGCCAAAATTTAATTTTCTTGGGAGCATTAGTAATTTCTTTGTATTGCTGGTAATTTTTTCTTTTTTGTTACAAAAATATTCAGTCAGTCAGTTAAGTGCCATACGTGAAACACGCTTGGGCGATCATGTCTTGAAAGAGACATGACTAACTGGGCAGAAGATTATCCTGCAGTAGGTTGCCATTGCTTTCTGTGGTAGACTGGTTGTGATCCAAGGCTATAGAACCCAATCTGTCCTGTTATTTAACCCATAACTGGAAGGAAGAAATGGATTAATACATTTCCCAAGGGTATTTGCGTGTAAGTAAATGCAATGAAGTCAACTGGAATTCGAACTTGGCTCCCCGATTTCTTGTTCTGAGCCGATATCTACTGTACCACAACACACATAAAATTTTTTATACTTTAATTTAGGGATCTTTTGCCTCTTCTAACATCTCGAGTATTTTCACATAAGGTGGAAGGAAAGCTATATACAGCTTGTGTTAGAAGTGTTATGCTATAATTCCTGGTCACATACTGAGAAAAGAAAGCTTGGAAAATTGGACACTCACAGCATATACTGAAGGCAAGAATGAGAGAGGGAAGCAGTGAATAACCTACTTAGCGAGCTTGCATAAATGGATGACAGAACAGGGACTGTGAGAGATAGTAAAGGAACAAATATTGTTAAAAGCTACAAAGGATAGGAAATTGTGGTGAGCCATGATCGCCCACATCCTGAAGGGACTCGCACTAAGATGATGATTAAGTTTGGAATAAAAGTAGTAACAATTTAATAAGTCAATGATTGTAGCAAAGAACAAAGTTTACTTAGTTTTAAACTAAAACATAAAAAAAGTTATCCCAGAACATTTAAGGAAAAAATTGTTTTGCAAGAAGTAAAAACATTCTTACCGGTGTGTACATTTGGTAGACTTTGTGAAACACAACACATTTCGATATTTCATTGTTGATATCAGATGGAAAAGAATCAAGGGCTTGTATGATGGTGTACATATGACATATTTTTCCTGAAGACAGAAAAAAAAAAAATTTATAAACCATTAAAAAAATTAAAAGTAAAAATAAATGCATCATGTTGAAAATTACAAAAAAAAAAAAAAAAAAATCCTCATCTTTATTGTTTTATTCCCAATGTTTCATCCCTTTGTCCCCTGAACTTCTTCAGGTGTCTCTTGATCCAGATAACCCTTCAGGAAATTTCAAACAGTATGCTTTTATTCAATCTATGAGAATAAATTTTTCTCATTCCACTGCTGGGGTCTAGGGATATCTAGTCTAGCTTTCATATAGTAGTGCTCAGTTATTGCTTATCCTGTTTTGACTGAATCTAAGTCTGCACTGCTCAGTCCAGATAATAGATGAAGCCTAAGGTTGTTTTTGTGACACTACAGACACCCACATAGAAAGGGAAATGGTGATTTATCTTGATCTCAAGTGTTTCTATTTGACAGATGTTTCCTTTTAAAGTGTCGTTCTTCTAAGCAGTATCCTCTTTAAGCAAAGGGTAATAGGAAGTAAAAAGGTGGATGATGGAATTTTGAGGATCAAGTGGCAAAGAAAACGGAAATAGAGTATATCCAGGTGCTGGTTTTTATTAACAATCTTGCTTTGGATCGGGGAGAGTTTTTGTCTACCCTTGATGGGAGTCAGATATGTCCTCTTCCAAAGCCTCTACATTCGTATTGCCAGTCACCATATTGGGATGAGTAGATGAGCCAAGTGTCGGTAGAAGAAAGAACTGACATAGTAGAAGTCCTCCCAAATACCTGCTCACCTGGAACAGGTGAAGCCCTGAATAAAATACATACAATAAGGGAAAACTGTGTTATTTTTTGACATTTTATTTCTTTCATTGTGCTACTTTGAGAGCATTCAGCATGCTTTTCCCCAGTTTTGGGTGAACTAGGATGTGATCGAGAATTAGAATGCATTGTGGGGTGATCATTAGCCAGTCAGTGAAAAGCCTGTGTGAGGGTAATGTATGTCTAGAGTTTAATGGTACCCAACAGATAACACAGTGGGAAAAAATACTGAATACTGTTGCCATATCTGGTTGAGTGTTCATCTTGAGGTTCTCAACAAAATCCAAATGTGGATCTGCAATGTAATTGGTCCCGACTTGGCATCTAAACTTCAGTCACTTTCTCATTAATCTGATGTGGCTTCCCTCTGCCTTTCCTACAAATATTTTCATGACAACTGCTCCGATGGGCATTTTCCCTTGGTGCCTCGACCACACGAATTTATGTTACTTGCTTTGGTTTATGCATCTAGGTCTCACCCTTTTACCGTTGAAATAATTAAATGCAACTGCCACTTCTACTTGAACAGTTTCTTTTCTTGCACTTCTTGCTTGTGGAACTCCCTTCCCATTTACTTGCTACTTTTCTGATAACCACAATCTCTAAAAATTTAAATGCAACATCAATTGCCATCTTCTATCTTCTTAAATCCAATTCATCTTTTATCCTTTCTTCAATACTCCCTGTACCATGTCTTTTCCCTCACTGTAACTGACTGCACACTAGTGAGGGTCTTGCCTTGCTTGGGGTGAAATGATTAAAAAAAAATAAAAAAAATAAAAGCATTTGCTGATAAGACATTATGAAGAATTATTCAGTCATTTTCATTATGGAAGAAATAGGTCTTTCTCTGGCAATAAATTTAAAATGGCTGCCACTGATGATGACCAAGATTATCAATATTCACGATAACTTTTTTTTTTCAAACAAAATTTTCAAAATTTTTAAGTGTTGCACAATTGTCATTTCATTCTAAGATTTTTTGATCTTTTTTTATTTCTAGATAACAAATTCTATTTTTTTGTTCTGGAAGATAAAAATTTATGCATCATTTTCTCTCATATATAAGAAATATTTTAAAAAAAATGAAGAATAAAAAAGAAAGTGATTCAGATGTAAATTACATATATATTTTCATAAAATTTTAGAAAACCTGCAAAAAATTTTTCAAATTATTGTAAACATATTCAAAGATAAACTTATAATTTCAAAGAGAAATATGTTTGATTCATTTTGATACCAGCTTCATTATTCTATCTGGTCTAAAAATTGTTTTTTAACTTTGGAGACCTTTCTTATCAATCAACCCTCATAATTTTGAAGAGAAATAAATTTCCTTCATTTTGATACCAGTTTCATTATTCTATCAAATTGAACACCTTACTTATCAGTAAACCATTATTTTTTTCATTATTTTTACAGAATTGAAAAGAATTAAAAACAGGTCCTTTAAAAGTGATTGATTTTATACACACATAGATCCATTTTACTGGATACAAAATCTATAAGAAACAATATATACTTGTCTAAATTATGTAAATGAAAAAGATCTTGAATCTTACTGTGAGACATTTAGGAATTACAAATTCTTGGACAATCTCTTCTGCTGCTTTGAGGACAGGTGTCTTACTCTCCTCAACTGAAAATAAAAAAAAATATTGTTTTAAGCAAATATATATGTATATATAACTTCCATAAAAATATAGTTAGACAAAATGAAATTCTCACATTTTCTTGAACTTTTTTTGTCGTCAGCTATTTGGGGAGGTTCTGCTTTTGTTGTTGGCTTGTTTATGCTGTTCTTTGTAGCAGAAAACAGTCGTGGTTGAAAAAGGTTCAGTTGTTTTAGCTTTTGTGAATTGTCCGACAATGTTGCGGAGAAGAGCAGCTTCTGAAACTAAGAAGTGAAGAAAAAAATGTATGAGAGAAAAAAAACAAAGTAAGCACACATTCTTATTATTAATAATTATAATTCCACGGAAAGTTAATATTTTAAATTTTTTTTTTATGTGTCATGTCCCTTCAGGATGTGCACAATCATCATCCCTGACAACTTTTAATCCTTTGTAGCTCTAAACAATATTTAACTTCTTATCATTCCACTCTGTCCATATTCTATCCATTTATACAAACTTGTTAGCTTACCCTGAATTTCACCCCACTGCATTACTATCAATATGTTCTATCAGGGTCAAATTCTCTGAACCCTTATTATGTATCTAAGAAAATTCAACTGATCCTAAGCAAAAGATTTCATATCAGTTCAAACAGATCCTTGGGTGGTACCTTATAAAATGCTTATACATCATTCTGCTTTTGTTCTGATCACTCTGATACCATTATGCTAATAAAGATTGCATTTCTTGTTTCAGTGTTTTTGATGATAGCATTCTGATGATAAATGTTGCATTTCTTTTTCCAGTGTCTTTAATGATAGCATTCTCATCATATATATCACATTTCTTGTTCTGATAATAAAGATTGCATTTCTTATTCCAGTGACTTTAACAAACCTACACTATTCTTGCCTTATGAAATATCAGAGAATGCAAAAAATCCAGGTTCAGGCTGGGTTTTTTTTGTTGTAGAGCAGCTGGCATCTCTCTAACACTCTCAAAAGATGGGATGGTCTGTGAACCAAAATAGCTATATAAATAAAGATTAATAGCAGTGAGTAATTCCAAGTGCCATTGATGATGATTATCGGACTGTGTTTTCTGCTACTCTCCTTTCTTTCTAATTATTGTTGTTTTGTCTTATCTGTGTTTGTCCTGTTTGTACTTAATATCCATTAGCTTTGAGTTTAGGTTTTGTTTAATGGCATATCAACACCTCTGTGGATTATTTATTTATTTATTTTTTTTTAATCATATCACCCCGAGCAAGGCGGTAACGCCACTGATGTGCAGGGGGCTACGTAAGAATGAAAAGATTGGAAATGAGAAAGCTGGAAACCACATCCTAAACAAGGAAACAAGGGATGAGCCTCTACACCTGTTCAATAGACATGGGTGGAATGTCAAACTGGGTGATAGTTTAGTCTATCTACTCCAATTGAAAAAATAAAAAAGAAAAGAGTGAAAAGGTTGGAAAAGAGAAAGCCGGAGACCACATCCTAAACAGGAAACAAGGGATGAGCCTCTACACCTGTTCAATAGACATGGGTGGAGTGTCAAACCGGGCAATAGTTTAGTCTATCTACTCCAATTGAAAAAAATAAAAAAAGAAACCAACATTTTAGCACTGCTTGAATCACTCTGGAGACATTCATATTTCTTTTGAACAAACAATAACATTAACATCTCAAAATCTTATAAGATAGTGTCAGGCAGTAAGTCATAATACTATCGCTGTAATGCCAAAAAGGTGGGGTTTTAAGGTATTTTTATTTTGTAATGTTCGGTCATAGTGAGAAGATTTAGTCAGATTTTAATGAAATTTTTTTGTTTTTATTCATTATTTTAGAAAACTGAAAATGTCTTCTAGTTTTATATTCAAAAATGTTTTGCTGAGAATAATTTTTTCTTCAAAAATGTGTTATGGTTATATTTTTTCTTCAAAAATGTATTGTTGGTAATATTTTTCCTTTAAAAATGTATATTTTTCTATGAAAGTCAATTTTTATGTATATATATTTTTTTTTTTTTTAATCGTATCACCCCGAGCAAGGTGGTAATGCTACTGATGTGCAGGGGGCTATATAATAGTGAAAAGATTGGAAAAAATAAAGCCGGAAACCACATCCTAAACAGGGAACAAGGGATGAGCCTCTTAACCTGTTCAATATGTAATATAGCAATCTGGTCCCACCCGAGGAAGGTTGATGCAAGCGATGGTGTTTCCCGTCGGTGAAGGGGTCGGCGAACGACAAGACAGGTGTTTGAGAAATACATCCTGTCGGGGCCTGGAGCGGATGTCGTTGACCTTATTTCCGACAGCGGCGGAAATGACTACGGAGGCAAACAGAACAGGTGTCTCTTGGAATTACGTGGGCGTTGCGTGGGCGAGGCAAAACCGGAAGGAAAGTCCCGGTTCTAGAAGACGATAAAAAGACCTCGACACACGGATTCGCCAGCAGAGAACAGCCAGTGGAAGCAGAGAGACACCTCAGTCAAGACTACACACCCGTCGACCCATTCTATGTGCGCTCTCACTCTTCCATTCTCTATTCCACACGGGTTCGTCGTCAAGAATAAAAATATAACCTTATATTTTTATATATGCGTGTTCTCGTTATTTTGTCGTCGTACGGCGATATTTAACAAATAGACGTGGGTGGAGTGTGAACTGGTCGATAGTTTAGTCTATCTACTCCAATTGAAAAAAAAAAACAAAGTGAGAAGATTGGAAAAGAGAAAGCCGGAAACCACATCCTAAACAGGGAACAAGGGATGAGCCTCTTAACCTGTTCAATAGACGTGGGTGGAGTGTGAACCGGGCAATAGATAGATATATTTCCATAAATGTCTATTTTTATACTTTTATAGTGTTCTGACCCCAGTTTGTGGGTTAACTGTTTGCCCATAGCTATGAGCAACAAGGATGAGGACAATAGTCCAAATACTGTAAATACTACCTCATCTCAGAAATATAGACAAATCAGAAGAGGTAGTTGAAGTTTCAAGGGCACATGAGGAAAGAGGGCTCGGAAAATTTGATACTCACAGGACATATTGAACATAGGGAAACAGTGCACAACATACCAAGAGAGCTTGAGTAAATAGATAGTGAAGCAATGTTTAAGAGATAACAAAAAGACAAAATTTATTAAGAGTTACAATTTACAGGAAATTGTGGAGAGCCATGATCGCCTATTTAGTTTGTTTAAGCTTATATTTATTAATTGAATCCTACACCTAGATTAACTGTATATAGAGTTTATTCTTACATTTGCTTTGTTATATCCAAATATCTATTGTAAATTATGGTGTACAAGTCAAATTTTCGAGCCAAAAAGAATATTTCTTAAACTATAGGTCGACTTACACTCAGTCAGTCAGTTAAGTGCCATGCGCGATACACACTTGGGCGATCATGTCTCGAAAGAGACATGACTGACTGGGCAGAAGATTATCCCGCAGTAGGTTGCCATTGCTTTCTGCGGTAGACTGGTTGCCGACCAAGGCTATAGAACCCAATCTGTCCTATTATTTAACCCATAACTGGAAGGAAAGAGACAGATTAGTACCTTTCCCAAGGGTATTTGCGTGTAAGCGAATGTAAGGAATTTAACTGGAATTCGAACTCGGTTCCCCGATTTCTCGTTCTGAGCCGATATCCACTGAGCCACAACGGACATCCCGACTTACACTACTAATCATAATTATTAGGCCACCCTAGTGTTTAAAAAATATGATGCATTTTATACTATTTTTTAGTATTTATTGCAAAGTGAATAATTGTAAATGAGAATAGAATGGTTCTTTTGTTAATACTGCACAATAACATGTGCATCAAATGAATTTATTAAGATTTAATAATTACCTATATTGCAATTTCATCAATGAAAGAATGAAGAAAATTTAGGGTGATTCGGACGAGTTCATCTTTGCTTCCTTGTCTTGTAAAATTTTGCAAAGTAATAATAACAAATGAACCATTCTATTTTCATTTGGCAACAAATACTATAAATAGTATGAAATACATCATTTCTTTAAAGAAACTGGGGTGGCTGAATAATTATGAGTTGTAAATAAATGGGACATCTCTCTTAATTATTGTACATCATTTACCATACCTCCTCCAGCAGACTGCCACAAATATATCCCATTAAAACTCATGTTTGGTCAATATATTTAACATATTAACATGGAAATTAATATGAAATAATAAAATAGTAATATAAAGCCAGTATTAGTTGTCTATATTTCTAAGATGAGGTATTGTGATTAATTACACTATTTACATTGTTCGGATTGCTGTCCTCATCTTTGTTGCCATATTCTTGACATTTCGGCCATTGTACGCTCCAACCTTCTTCAGGTGATTGGAATTTCAAAACGAACCCTTTATTTCATTCACCTGGGGCAGATTGTTCTACTTAAAGGGAGATAACCAATTTGGAGACATCTAGAAGAGGCATGACTCATAGAACTATGCAGCTACAGTAAGATATATAAAGGAGAAATGGTTCGCCCCTTTTGAGATAAAGCTGCAAAAACACTACAAGGCCATAACATGAGAGGAAATAGAAAAAAAATCAAGCATAGCTGACCACATATGTGGGATGAGGTTGAAATAATAGACACTGGAAAATATGAAAACTTACAGAATCAGCACATATGTTGGGCCACAAAAATTTCCTAAGCCAGCCAAGTATAGAAATACAATATGGGAACTATTAATACAGAGTGCTAGAGAAAACCAATTAAAAACATCAGGATTGTAATATGAGCTCTGCTAAAAAGGGGGGGGGGGTACTGAGACATTAAGTTTATAAGTCACAATCATTTCATGACATGAGTAAACTAGTATTAATACATGATTCTATTGAACGTGGTGGATATGTTCTCTATTCTTATAAAATAAAGAAATCCCACAGGAATAACTCAGTCATTTAAGTGCCATACGTAAAACATACTTGGGCGATCATGTCTCGAAAGACTGGGCAGAAGATTATCCCGCAGTAGGCTGCGATTGCTTTCTGTGGTAGATTGGTTGCCAGCCAAGGCTATAGAACCCAACCTGTCCTGTTATTTAATCCATAGCTGGAACGAAGAGATGGATTAATACCTTTCCCAAGGGTATTTGCACGTAAGTGAATGCAATGAATTCAAACTGGAATTTGAACTCGGCTCCCCGATTTCTCATTCCAAGCCAATATCCACTGCACCACAATGCACATAACTACTTTGCCAAAAAAATTTAGTCTTGAAAACAAAGAAATTGGGTCATTGATTTACTACCATTGTTTGAAGTCCCAATATAAAGATCTATTCTTCAAGACTGAAATAAGTTGATCACCGAAGACCAGAGAAATTCATCAATATATTGGTCATTCTTGTAAGTTCATCTAAAGTAGAAAAAGCATCTTACCTCTTCTGTATCAACTTCAAGCCACATCCCTGGCCAGTTCCATCACAGTAGTAAGCGAGCAATGTAGCCGACAGAATAAGTGCTAAATATATGCACAGATGAGCACGCTGAGTGAGGATACTGGAAGCCAAACTCATATTATTTCAATAACCAAACACAAGTGTGATTTTTGTTGATAGGGAAGTGCTTACAAACCCTAAGAAAAGATATGACGAGTAAATATGGAGATTAATCTGTGCATTTCATGGTTACTCCCATTCCATTCCTTGTCAAGATGGAAACATTTCAGCCCACACCACCTATATACTATTTAATCAATGCCAGGATTTCAAATGTTGATTTTCTGGGGGATTTGGACCTTCCCAAGTAGGAGGACTGTCACAACACAATCTTCCTATGACCTTGTGAAAGGCAAAGTTAAGCTTGGTAAATATCAAAAGAGAAACAAAAGAGTACTTACGGGAATGTTTATTTTCAAACAACTGCAAAACAAAAAAAAAAAATTCATTAAAAAAAAAAATTAATTATTTTAAGTCAGAATATTTTAGACAATGAATTATTATTATTATTATTATTATTATTATTATTATTCTTTGCTATTTGGACCCGCAAAGTCATCTTGGTTTGTTATACACACAATGTTTCAACCACTGTCCCAAAGTCTTTTTGTCGAATGGTTAACTTTGGCATTTTGAACTAAAGTCTTTATTCAATTCATAACACGTCCTACTAGATTAAGGCATTTAGTAAAAACAAGTCTGATTTCCTAGCAGTTTTGAGTTCAATCCCTGTGACTAGTAGTGCTGAAAAGTGGTCCAGCAGAAGAGAAAGATAAGTGGCACAAAAATAAATAAGACTGATAACTATTAATGGATAAAAAATACCCCCTTAGCTTAGCATGGAAAACAAAATGAGAAGTCTACTCTTGTTGATTGAATAAAGAGTTTTGTTAAAACACCCAAGAAACTTATAGAATATGACTAGAAACACTTGAAGAAGACTTGAAGGTATTTCACCGAAATATTGTGAGGATAACAACCAAGATGAGGTTTGTGAACCGAATAACAGGGCAAATAATAAAATAGATGCAATTTTTACTTATAAATATGATAAAATAAAGAAAAAAACAAAACAAAGTAGGAAACGTTTCTCAGTCAAATATGTTTCACTTTTAGTAAAGCTTTTCAGAGATCGAGTTAAAAATGAAAACTTTTTACAAAGAGACAGTATACAGGATGTTGTGATTTGGGTTGATTCTTATTGGACAGAAATGTGTCACATGTATTAAAGAAAGATAATTATTTTTAAAAGTATGTTTGACTTTTGTTTAATGTTATATCAACCTCAGTAGGTTATTTAATGCCAAAAAAGTAGGGTTTTTAAGGTATTTTTTTTTAATGTTCAGTTGTAGCAAGAAGGTTGATTTAGTCAGATTTTGATGAAAATTTTTTTTTATTTCTTTTTTTATTTTTAGAAAACTGAAGATGTCTTTCAAGGAATGGAGTTCATATACCCCAGTGATTGCAATTTGAATTTGGTTTGAAATTCCTAGCACCTGAAGAAGGCCAGAGTGTACAACGGCCGAAACATCGTACAAATGGCAACAAAGATGAAGACAACAGTCCAAACAATGTAAATACTGCTCATAAAGTATGTTATGTATTGTCTTCCTCTGATTCTCATGAATTTTGCTTCATGAGTATCAGATTTTTCTTTTTCATTATGTGCCCTAGAAAATGCAACACTTCCTGATAAGTTTTTTTTTTTTAATTGTGTCACCCCAAGCAAGGCATTCCACTGCCACTATAGTGCAGGTGGTTACATAGAGCGATTGGGTATAGGAAATGTCAGAAAGAGGGTGATAGACGACTTAGGATGTACATAGGGAGAGAGGTTGGGGAGAGTGGGTGTGAGTTAGTGTGTTAGGAGGTGTCTACTAACCCTACATTTAAACTCCTGGAGGTTGTAGCCGTCGAGGAAGCAAGCATGTGGTAAGGAATTTCACAGGCGGGAAGTGCGAGGAAAGAAGCTGTTGGAGTAGAAATTGCGGTTACATTTCATCGGTTTCACTGTAAAAAGGGTTGGACCTAGTTGCCAATCTAGTATCTCGTGCAAATTCACATCTCGGGGGCACCAGTGATTTAAGTTCGTCAGAGCAGAAGCCATGAAAGTATTTATAGAAGAGGCACAGGGAAGCCATGTGACGCTGGTGAGAGAGATACTGCAGGTGGTCAGCTAAGTTGGTATCGATCATGTTACAGATTCTTCGCTGTATTTTGTCAAGAAACACGAGGAGAATAGAAGGGGCACCCGACCAGATGTGGCAGCAGTATTCAATGCATGGGCGGATGGTGGATTTATATAAGTGCAGGATAGATTCAGGCAAAAAGGATTTCCGGGCCCTGCACAGAGAGTCGAAGTATTAGTTTCCTTTTCGTCTCTATGTTCTCCAAAGCTTCATCATTATTCACATATTCTGCCTACACACATCATCCTTCTGTAGAACCACATCTCTGTTGCTTCATGTCTTCCCTTCATCTTTGAAGGACAGATATCATATAGCAGTTTAGTATTCTTTTTCTTTGTTTCTAGAAACATTTTCCTGTTTCTTATTACTCTGCTTAGCTTTTAGAATGCTTCCTTGGTTATCCCAATATGTCTTCAGAGGTCAGTTTCAAATACTTCCAAGATATTTAAATTTCAAATATAAATATTTATAGTCTAGATCATTTTTTATTTTATTTTTGTACCTCTGATTTGTAATTCACACTTTAGGCTCATCCTTTCACTAAAAACATGCATTGTCTTATTGCAATTGATATTTAGTCCTTTCTTCTCGCTTTTCTTTACTTGATATCTTCCTCTCGCTGGCAACTGTACATTCTGTCTTTTCATAATTGATGTTTAGTCCTTTCTTCTCTCTTTCCTTTACTTGATATCTTCCTCTTGCTGGCAACCATACATTCTCTCCTTTGATTATTGATGTTTAGTCTTTTCCTTTTCTTTAATTGATATCTTCCTCTTGCTGGCAACCAAAAATTTTGTCTTTTCATAATTGATGTTTAGTTCTTTCTTCTCTCTTTCCTTTACTTGATATCTTCCTCTTGCCCTGCAACCTTACATTCTGTCTTTGGTAATTGATGTTTAGTCCTTTCTTTTCACTTTCTTTTACTTAGCCTCATCTTTTAGCTAAAAAACATACATTCTGTCTCCTTGTAGTTTTTATACTTAGTCCTTTCTTCTTGCTTTCTTTTACTTGGCCTCTTCTTTTTGCAAACAAACATGCATTCTGTTTTCTTGCAATTGTTGTTTAGTTTTTTCTTTTTAATTTTCTTTACTACCTCCTGTAGGAACTCTTGTAGATTTCTTTCAGTGTTTGCTATCAATACTGCATCATCTGCATAAAATCAATGCAAAAATAATGTGGAACATAAGCAGTTTGTCTACTACTTATGACAAATGCACTTAACACTTGTGCCAGAGAAACTGAGGAAGTATTCAGTCAGTTAAGTGCCATACGTGATAAACACTTGGGTGATCATGTCTTGAAAGAGACATGACTGAGTGGGCAGAAGATTATCCTGCAGTAGGTTGCCATTACTTTCTGTGGTATACTGGCTGCCAACCAAGGCTATAAAACCCAATGTGTCCTGTTATTTAATCCATAACTGGAGGGAAGAGACGGATTAACACCTTTCCCAAGGGTATTGGCGTAAAAGTGAATGCAAGGAATTCAACTGGAATTTGAACTTGGCTCCTTGATTTCTCATTCCAAGTCGATATCCACTGCACCACAACACATTACCTTACACAAAATCTCAGAAAAAAAATGTCTTACTTTGCAACTGTGAGTGGACCGGGCTTTGGACGGCTGAATTCACTATCAAAAATATTTTCATTAATGTTCGTTTTGTATACTGCCTTTTCTACCAGTGCCAACCAATCGTGTTTGATGTCGTCAATAACTCGATCAGCTTCATCAATTACCTGAATGTTATAGAAAAAAAAATCTAGTAAGTTAATCAAGTCATAAATAACACAATAAAAATTTATACTGATTATATTAAAATTGGATGTGCACATAGCATAGTGGTTACTGGCATAGCAAGAGGGAGTTGCATACAGAATTTAGTTAAGTCCAAAGCTTTTGTTTTTGCACAAAATACCCTTGGAAAGTGATAAAGATACCTATTCCCCTACACAACAGCTAGAGGTAAATAGTAGATGGGGGATTTTCAGCCTTGGTTGGCAACTGATCTAGAAGAGAGATAACTCAGTTCGGAATATGTGCAATTTCACCATGTAAAAACCTACTTATTACATAAAATGAAGTAGTAACCCTAGGGTAGTGAAACTGGTTATGCTATACAAGTGAGTCTACAACAATATAAACGTATTCCAAATTCATTACAATCTGTCCCATAATAGTTGGTAACTTTGCATACACATTTCCTACACTGAATGTAACAATTATTATGGGACAACTGTTGAACTATCTCTGTCCCACAATAGTTGGAACACTAGAAGCAAATAAGTCTGATATAGGTTAGTCTTATCCTGGAGTCCAAAAGGTCAACTTAGGTATAGATCAAATTTACACCTAAGTTTCCAGGTATATGCCAAGAAGGTGTCCCCTTTTTGGTTGGTCCTGGGTATGACGGTAAACTGCATCCGACAGCAAGGGCTCCAATTGGGAGGTTGTGAGGAGCATGAAACCACCTCTTAATTGCTGTTGTCTCCAGGTCCACCCTGACCTGGAGTGGTAGCACCTGTTAGGGTCCCAGTTATGGGCAAATAGTTAACCTTCAAATTGGCGTCAAAACACTATGAATGTATAGAAATACACTTTTATAGAAATATATACATAAAAATAGACTTTTATAGAAAATATACATTTTTGAAGGAAAAATATTACCAACAATACATTATTGAAGAAAAAATTATTACCATAACATATTTTTGAAGGAAAAAATTATTCTCAACAAAACATTTTTGAATACAACACTAGAAGACATTTTCATTTTTCTAAAATAAAAAAGAATAAAAACAAAAAAGTTCATTAAAATCTGACTAAATAAACCTACCCACTATAAATAAAATTTAAAAAAAAAATACCTTAAAACCCCACCTTTTGGGCATTAAATAACCCACAGAGGTTAATATGCTGTTAAACAAAACTCAAATTCAAGCCCTTTTTGGTTTGTGGTGTTGAGTCTTACTAAACCTGCAGGAGGTACAGTCAGTGTATTCCAAGCCCTCTCCAACAGGCTAAATTATTTAGAATGCTAACAAAATATATCTTTTCATTTGTAATGGACTGGGTAAACCAGATTATTAGAAAGAAAACCTTTTTAGTTGATTTTTTTCAGATTTCTGACATTTTTTTTTTTTTTTTTAATCATCTCACCCCAAGCAAGGCATTCCACTACCACTATTGCACATGGGGTTACATAGGAGAAGGTAAAGAGAAGGAGTGGTTAGACATAGGGAATGTCAGGAGGAAGGTGACAGTTAAGTAAGGATAGTGAGGATGAGGGTTGGGCAGATGGGAAGAGTGTTTGATAGAATGGAAGCAGGTTAGTGTGTTAAGAGGTGTCTATTGACCTTACATGAGGAATTAATATTATTTACACTATTTATAATTGGATTATGGTCCTCATCTTTGTTGTTGTTGTTAACATTCAGGCCATTGTGCCCTCCAGCCGTCATTAGGGGTATTTTGCCTCCAGGGGATTCTGAACTGAACACTTTATTCAATATATGGGGTAGAGTGTTCTCTTTTCTCTACTCATGTCAAGAGATATCTCGTCTTGTTTTTATATTTAGTACTGATCAGTTATTTTTTTGCTTAGTTTCTACCAAGTCCAAGTTCACACTGCCTGGTCCAGGTATTAAAACCCCAATTGTTATGTCACCTAATTCTTATCTGATGCTTTAATACACTAGCCTAGTGAATTGAAGCATTGGTTTGTGAATTTGGCGATATGGGGTTGTGAGTTCAATCACAGGGCCAGGCAGTGTGTACTTAGACTTAGTGAAAGCAGATCTTGTCAGATAATTTTGAAACGTGAAAGATGCCCAAACAAGACCAGACTTTTCATTAGATTAGATATGTCACTGGATAATTAACTTTGATGACTATTATGGTTGCAAGGCAAATTAAAGATATATTTACTGGAGCTTACCAAGAATCTCAAATGTTTTAGATCAAATCCTTCTGTCAAAGAAATGTGATCCACGAGTTTTCCAGGCGTTGCAACAATTATATCAACCAAACTTTCATAACCATCTCTCCTAAAAAAAAAAAAAAAAAAAAATTAAATATGGAAGAAGACATTCATATGAACGATTACATTTTTTCTTGAACCAGTCAAAACAAATTCTTGTGCTGAGAAATGTAATTCCTCTCTATTATAATAAAGGCAATTGTGTGTGTGTGTGTGTGTGTGTGTATATCAGCATGCGGTGTAGATATAGAAGAATCCAAAGGAGTATCCTGTATATACAGTGGTAGGATAACGCTCTAAGAGAGCTTTAAGTATATATATACATAAATACATAAAGAGCAAATATAAGAAAAATTAAGGTAGACACGTTATTTCATGGTAAATTGGAAGTATAGGCCTATTTCAGGCAAACCATCATCAGCTTCCATCTTTATTGTGTAAAATCTTTTGTACAATAAAAATGATGAAATCACATACAGAAACATAGGAATTATTAAAAAGACGCAGATCTGAGGACATTTAAAAACACCAGACAATTTTATTTATGACACTGATCCGTTAAAGACATCATTTATGACACTGATCAGTCAAGGACATGATTGATGACACTGACCAGTCAAGGACATCATTTATGACACTGATCCACCCACAACATCATTTATGATACTGATCTACTAATGATATCACTGCTGGTCATTTTACTTATGTTTTTTGAGTTTTTATAATCATTTCATCCCAAGCAAGGCAGGACTGCCACTGGTGCACATGGGGTTACAGTGAGAGAAAAGAAAAAAAGAACAAAGTACAGGGTGTGTTGAAGAAAGGACAAGAAAAAGATGGGAATCAAGGAGACAGAATACAGCAATTGATGTTGCATTTAAACTTTTGGAGATTATCAGGGAAGCTTGCAAATGGAAAGGAGTGTTGAAAAAGAAACTGATATAGTAGAGGTGAAAGTTAAATTTTACCATTTTGACGGCAAAAGGGAGAGACCTAGATGCCAATCTAGTAGCACAAGTAAATTCATGTTGACAGGGCATCAGGGAAAGAAGCTTGTCAGAGCAGAAGCCATGAAAATATTTGTAGAAAAAACAGAGGAAAGCCACGTCTCGTTAGTGAGAAAGCAACTGAAGTGGTGCTGTCAAATCAGGATTGATTACGTTGCAGATTCTCCTTTGGATTTTGTTGAGATGAATAGCAGGAGAAGACAACCAGATATGGCAACAGTCTTTAATGATAGATTTATAAATGTGCAAGATGGCTTCTGATTAGAAAAACTTCCCGGCTTGACACAGTGACCCAACCTTCTTAGCGGTACATGTAGCTATTGTTTCAATGCAGTTGTCCCACTTGAGGTCGATGAAGAGAGTGAGGCCAAAGAGGCGCAGTGTGATGCTTTCTGGAAAACTAGCACCATCCATACTGATGGAAAGTAGGAAATTTTCTCTATGGTGGTTATAGGAAAGCAGTTTTGTTTTGGGAGCATTAAAATATACAAGCCATTTCCTACCCCATTCAATCACAGATTGGAAGTCTTTTCCAAGAGCAGCGGCGAGGTTTACTTTGTTTACTTGGGAGTAAATGAAGATCATGAAAAACATAGGGTCTAGGATAGCGCCTTCAGGAACACCCATATATTCACATGAAAGGAACTAAAAGAATGCCTGTTCAAAAAGATCTTCGTTTCATGATTCGATAAGAACGATTAGATTAAATCGAATCATCATCCAGAAATGCCATAGTACTGTACCTTCTGCAGAAAGCCAGCATGCCAAAATCCTGGCAAACATTTTTGATATATATATATATATATATATATATATATATATATATATATATATATATATATATATATATATATATATATATATATATATATATATATATATATATATATATATATATATATATATATATATATATATATATATATATATATATATATATATATATATATATATATATATATATATATATATATATATATATATATATATATATATATATATATATATATATATATATATATATATATATATATATATATATATATATATATATATATATATATATATATATATATATATATATATATATATATATATATATATATATATATATATATATATATATATATATATATATATATATATATATATATATATATATATATATATATATATATATATATATATATATATATATATATATATATATATATATATATATATATATATATATATATATATATATATATATATATATATATATATATATATATATATATATATATATATATATATATATATATATATATATATGATATATATGATATATATATATATATATATATATATATATATATATATATATATATATATATATATATATATATATATATATATATATATATATATGATATATATATATATATATATATATATATATATATATATATATATATATATATATATATATATATATATAGTGATGGCCATTAGTAAGTCAGTAATAGATCTGGCAAGGCAGAAGCCCTACTGCTTGTTAGCGAGAGTAGATTGTGAGATGATGGCTATAAAAAAGGCATTGTTGGTCATTTTACTATAAAAAAAAAAGCATTTTCAATAATTTTATTAGTTTGTTGCAAAAATAATGGTTGCTCGAAGTGTTGAATTTTGAAAAACCATTTTAACATAGTACTCATGGTATATATTAGGTGAAGTTGGTATACATTATAATTAATGTGTGCTCTTTAATAATTTTTAACTTATTTTCAGGCAGAATTATTCTTGAAGCACAGAGGCCCTTAATTATTTGCATGACAAAACTTACTTTCCTTGCATGAGTTCAAACTTGGGCATAGTGACTCTCAAACTTCTGCCAATATAAACAAAGCATGGGGAGATGGGTCCACAAGTCATCAGACAAAAGTGGTTCCAGAAATTCCGTGTTTTTTTTTTTTTAATCATATCACCCCGAGCAAGGCGGTAACGCCACTGATGTGCAGGGGGCTACATAGGAGTGAAAAGATTGGAAATGAGAAAGCTGGAAACCACATCCTGAACAGGGAACAAGGGATGAGCCTCTACACCTGTACAATAAAGGTGGGTGGAGTGTGAACCGGGCGATAATTTAGTCTATCTACTCCAATTGAGAAAAAAAAAAATGAAAAAGAAAAAAAAGCAAAGTGAAAAGATTGGAAAAGAGAAAGCCGGAAACCACATCCTGAACAGGGAACAAGGGATGAGCCTCTACACCTGTACAATAGAAGTGGGTGGAGTGTGAACCGGGCGATAATTTAGTCTATCTACTCCAATTGAGAAAAAAAAATGAAAAAGAAAAAAAAGAAAAGTGAAAAGATTGGAAAAGAGAAAGCCGGAAACCACATCCTGAACAGGGAACAAGGGATGAGCCTCTACACCTGTACAATAGAGGTGGGTGGAGTGTGAACCGGGCGATAGTTTAGTCTATCTACTCCAATTGAAAATTGAAAAAGTGTTGGTGATAAGAGCTTTGAAGATGAAGGTAGAGAACAGTCATGCAGTCGTGATGACAAACAATTGCAAGCAGTTGTTGAGCACAACCCATGTCAAATTGACAGAAAAGTGTCTCAGATGCTTGGTGTCTGCATTGCAAATCTCATGTCATTTGCAGAATATTGGCAGGCAAGGTGAATAATTTGATGAATGGGTTCTTCATGATCTCAATCAAAATAAAAAATTTAGGTGTTTTGAAGTGTGCTCGTTGCTCTGTGTAGCACCAATGATCCCTTTCTTGACCAAATAGTCACTTGTGATGAAAAGTAGGTCCTTTATGATAACCATTAACGATCAGGTCAATGGCTTGATCATGATGAGTCCCCTAAACATTTCCCAAAGTAAAAGTTGCATCAGCAAAAGATTATGTGACTGTCTGGTGGTCTGCAATTGGTGTTATCTGCTACAGCTTTCTGGAAGCCAATCAGAGCATTAATACAGAGCTTTAATGCAATCAACTTGCTGAGATGCATGCATGTCTGCAATTTACAATAATATGCAGCCACATATTGCAAGAATGACGTTGCAAAAACTCAGACTTGGGATACGAGAGTTTATCACATCCTCCATATTCTTTTGATCTTTCACCAACTGATTATCATTTTTTTTAAGCACATTTATAAATGGTAAAACTTTTAGATCCAAACCAGAAGTGGAAGCCACTTTCAAAGATTGTGTTGCATCACAGCCAATAACTTTTTATCAACAAGGAATAAATCTCGTTGATCAATGGCAGAAGTGTGTAGATTTTTTTTTTTTTTTTTTTTAATCATATCACCCTGAACAAGGTGGTAAAGCCACTGATGTGCAAGGGGCTACATAGGAATGAAAAGATTGGAAAAGTGAAAACCGGAAACCACATCCTAAACAGGGAACAAGGGATGAGCCTCTTCACCTGTTCAATAGACGTGGGTGGAGTATGAACCGGGCGATAGTTTAGTCTATCTACTCCAATTATAAAAAAAAAAAGTGAGAAGATTGGAAAAGAGAAAACCGGAAACTGCATCCTAAACAGGAAACAAGGGATGAGCCTCTTCACCTGTTCAATGGACATGGGTGGAGTGTGAACCGGGCGATAGTTTAGTCTATCTACTCCAATTATAAAAAAAAAAAGTGAGAAGATTGGAAAAGAGAAAACCGGAAACTGCATCCTAAACAGGAAACAAGGGATGAGCCTCTTCACCTGTTCAATGGACGTGGGTGGAGTGTGAACTGGGCGATAGTTTAGTCTATCTACTCCAATAATTTTAGTCTATCTACTCCAAAATTTTAGTCTATCTAATAGATGCTCAAGACTCGTGTTTTGACTAATTTCAACATTTCAATTGTTAATTTTTCAAGAATAAAATTATGTTTCTGAAATTGACCATCATTTTTGTAACAAGCTACAACTATAAAAAAAGTACTATGAAAAAAAAAAAAAAAAAGAGAAAGCATTGTTAGTCATTTTACTATAAAAATGTACTGTTGCTCTTTGTTTGGGGGTTCTTTATTTGCCCATTGCTGAGACCCTAACAGGTGCTACTACTCTGGGTCAGAGTAGACCTGGGAACAATAGCAGTTAAGAGGTGTTTTTACACTCTTCAAAACCTCCAATTTCTTGATCAGGGACATTGCTGCCATATGTAAATTATCATACCCAGGACAGATATAATCATTGAAAATGGCACTTGAGCATTGCATTGAGTAAAGTCTATTTTAAAAATAGAAAAAAAAAAAACAACAAAAAACAATCAGTTTACTATAAATAAAGAAATATAATTAAGGTAAAACAAAATCAAAGAACACGCTCACCTTTTCTTAATGAGAGACATCTGTTCTTTTTCAAGCCTTTTTTCACCCATGATAAGGCCAACCTGAAAAGAAAAGAATAGTATGGAACAAAAAGATTTTAAAAATAGTTTAGGACACTTTAATCTAAAACAATAGACTGGCACCATATAAGGATGCCAAGTAAAAGCCAACACGAGAATTTGTATTTATTTCTGAGATGAGTAATTTTCAATATCTTGGAATTATTTCGAACTATTGTCCTCATCTTTGTTGATATAGATGTTATAATAGGCACAACGTTTTGACCAAGTACTCTCTGGTCATCATCAGGTGTCCATTTATCAGATTATCTTGTTGATTATTGTGAAATATCTTGTTAAATCAGTTATTCTTCTTTTATGTTGGATTTGGTGCATCACTATCAGATTCAAGGATTGAACTCATGACCACTAGATGATACTAAAACAGGTATAAGCAGATACTATATTCACTACGCCACTTTAATGGTGTATTTTTGGAGCCTTTTATATTCAGTCAGATGGTTTTGATAACATGCTAGTGGATCGAAATGTTGTGTCTATTATAATATCTATATTGACCAGAATGAGAACAATAGTTTGAAATAATTCCAAGATATTGACACTAGAATTGTTTCCCAAGATAAATAAGCTATATTTATAATGATTAAGAACAGACACTGTGTACAAAAGTTTCTGATAGATTGTATAAACAACTGTTTTTCTTTGTTGGTTAATTGATTGCGTCCACCCACGTCTATTGAACAGGTGTAGAGGCTTATACCCTGTTCCCTGTTTAGGATGTGGTTTCCGGCTTTCTCTTTTCCAATCTTTTCACTTTTCCTTTTTGTTTATTTTTATTTTTTAATTGGAGTAGATAGACTGAACTATCGCCCGGTTCACACTCCACCCACGTCTATTGAACAGGTGCAGAGACTCAGCCCTTGTTCCCTGTTTAGGATGTGGTTTCTGGCTTTCTCTTTTCCAATCTTTTCACTTTTCCTTATTTTTTTTTCAATTGGAGTAGATAGACTGAACTATCGCCCGGTTCACACCATCCCTTGTTCCCTGTTTAGGATGTGGTTTCCGGCTTTCTCTTTTCCAATCTTGTCACTCTTACGTAGCCCCCTGCACACCAGTGGCCTTACCGCCTTGCCCGGGGTGATATGATTTAAAAAAAAAAAAAATGTCTCATCTTATTTACAGAAAATTATATTATAATTAGCAGGTGGTTCTTTTTTTAGGTTTGATCTTGTAAGTGGGATCCATTTTGACCAGAGGAAGTAAAGGAGGGAATGAGAAGTTTTGGGAGACAACAAAATCAGAAATAGAGAATACCCAGTCATGTTTAGGATCAGAGAGTCAGTTTTCGTTTGTTCTTGGCAGAAGATTGCTTGATTAATTAATGTTCTACGGTTTATCAACCATTTGCAAGTTATTTAAAACCAGAAAATATTTTTAAATTAGAAGAATTTTTAAAATAATAATGGTTTACTGATACAAATCTTACTAATTAACCCATAGCTGGGAGGAGAAGAGGTGGATTCATAACATTCCCAAGAGTAATCGTGTGTAAGTGAATATTACGAACCCAAATGAAATTGGAACTCAGCTCTCTAATCTATAATTCTAAGCCATTATCTATTACATCACCTGTACATCCAACCTTACAGTACCTGGTATTCTCAAGTGGTCCCCCATCTAAGTATTGACCAGGCTCAACATTGCTTCACTAGTGATCGTATGAGAACTGGTGTTTCAGTGCAATGTGGCCATGTGCTCTCTGTTAGTCTAAATGTTCTGCACCAAGGTAGGCATACATTGTTTTTAGATTCAACAGGTAAATCAAGGCTGCACTCACACTCAGGTCAAGATGTAAGCTGTGGTCATATTCAATGGGTACATATAGACTGTGTTCATACTCGAGTTGACAAAAGCTGCACTCACACTTGAGTTGATGTAGGCCACATATCAACAGGTTGATATAGGCCATGCTGATACTTAAGTTAATGATTAGGCAAAGGCTATGTTCATACTCCAAGTGAAGTAAGCTGTACTCACACTTGAAGCAATATATGCTGCACTCAAACTTGAGGTGATGTAGGCAGCATTCATGCTCAAGTTGACATATTCATACTCAACAGGTTGACATAGGCTGTGCCCATACTTGAGTCGATGGCAAGGCATAGGCAGTTTTCATACTTGAGGCAACATAGGCTGCATTCGTGCTTAAGTCAACAGGTTGACATAAGCCACATTCATACTCAACAGGTTGACATAGGCTGTGCTCATACTTTAGTCAACTGGCAGACATAGAATAGTACCAACAGTTAGATATAAGCAACCTCATCTCCAACCCCAAAGGACAATATTTAGAAGGAATCACCGATTCACAAGAATGGAGCAACAAGTCAAAGGAAGAATCCACTATCAACTGCTTTACAGCATGTGAATATTAATAAATTTATTCTTAGTGCCTACGAAAGATATAAGGTTGTTGTAGAGGAACATCCTATCCTACCCCAAGATGGAAATGGTCTAGTCTATAAAAGACTGACTGTGGGCATACGTCAGCATACGTCACTAGACAGACGCATACGTCATAGGCAGAGACATTTTCTACTTGATCGTTATTCCTGTTACTATACATTGATTGTTCTTGTATGTCTATTGGTTTATTGTACCGTTGTATAATAAATCTCTTCTAATCTATCTTCAGTGTTAAGTAGTATTCATACGCTATTCTTTTCCCTGTTATTCCTTCCTGGGATATATCAAAGGTTAAGTGTCATAACTTGGAAAAAATAAATACAATACCTTTAACCCAAAGTCTTCTGCATATGTTTGGAAAACTTTGTACACCTGTTGTGCTAGAGTTCGAACAGGTAAGATGACCAATGCACGGATTCTTCGGACAACACGATTTTTCAATGCCTGGCAAAATAAAGACGACCATTTAATCTTCAACAAATAACTCAAAAACAAAAATAATTTTATAAACAAAAATACTCCATGGTACTTTAGTTTTATGAATTTATGTGCATTGTGGTGCAGTGGATATCGGCTTGGAACAAGAAATCAGGGATCCGAGTTCAAATACCCTTGGGAAAAGGGATTAATCCATCTCTTCCCTCCAGTTATGGGTTAAATAATAAGACAGATTGGGTTCTATAGTCTTGGGTGGCAACCAGTCTATCGCAGAAAGCAATGGCAACCTACTGCAGGATAATCTTCTGCTCAGTCAGTTATGTCTCTTTCAAGACATGATTGCCCAAGCGTGTATCATGTATGGCACTTAACTGACTGACTGACTAGATTGGCGAAAATGATTTATCAATTCACAATTGAAATGGCCTGATATAATGGTAATTTCTATGCTAACAGTTTCTTTTCTTGCACTTCTTGATTATGGAACTCTCTTCTGGCTCCATGCTTTCCAGCTAGCTTTGATTTTCAAAAATTTAAATGTGATGTCAATCATTATCTACCGTCTTCTCAATTACTTGTCTATTGTTCATGCTCCTTAATAATGTTTTTTTCCTAATTCTTTCACAATCAGTAACACTCCTTGTATCTTAATGGCTTTATTTCCTTGCATGGAGTGATAAAAAATTAAAGTGAGTATCATTTTTGTCTTGTCTTGTTAAAATTAATTTAAATTTAAGCGAAACTTGAAGGTTAATAGGCATCCAACATACCAACGATCCAACATACTGCTGCTGAAATATTCAGGTAAAATTAACTATAAAATTGAAATTAAATTTAATTAATTTAATTGAAATTAAACTGAAATTAAAATTGAATTTAAAAATTGACTGTTTTGTTTTATTTTTTTTTTGCTTTTTTAATATTATCGTGAATGTTTTAAGGAGAATGGAAACAAAAAGAATAGTTATATTTAAAATCAGAAAGAGAGAGTTGAAATTTCTAGTACACATAATGAGAAAAGAAGGCTTAGAAAATTTGACACCCACAGGGCATATTGAAAAGCAAGAGAGACAGAGGGGAAACAACAAGTAATCTACCTAATGAGCTTGTCTAAATGTATGAGAGAACCAAAGAAGAGCCGATGTCGGTGGTAAACAGTGCTTAGCGCTACAAAGGATAGGAAGTTGTGGAGAGCAGTAATCGCCCACGTTTTGAAAAGACATGGCACATAGAAGAAGAAGAATATCATTGTTGTGCAGACTAAAGAAAACCCAATTTCTCATACATAGCATTACTGTTTATTCCACACCAGACCATCACTGAATTGGTATGTGATGCCAAGGTCTTTCCTGAACATTGAAAACTACTTTTTTGTGTCGATATGTCAGACCGTCTTATTTCTGGGGTGGGTTGTTATATGCCTGTTATATATGTTGACATTCCCCCCCACTTTCCATATGTATGCATCCTAAATGCCTCTGATCTGATCACAGGGAAACCACAGACAGTTGTATCACCTATTTCTAGTCCCACAAGCCAGCTAAAAAGTCATTTTTCAGGCCAACTAATTAATGCACCTGACTTCTTTGGAGAACACAGGATGCAAAATCCACCTGAGCACTCACTGTACAAAATGAGTTTTCACCTACATTTTTTAACATTTGTAATTATTTCTGTGAATCGGATTCCTTTCTGTTTTTCAAGAAATACCGATTCATTAGATTCAATGAAAACAATAAAAATTAAATTTAATATTCTTGGAATATCTATTTTAACAATGAATATTTTGCCCCATATAAATTTAAAGCATTTCTTTTCTAATCTAAAAATTTATAAATGGAAAAAAAAAAAGAAAAAGAATAAAAATATTTTAAAATTAAAAAAAAAAAGAAAAGAGAATTTACTCCAGAAACAGCATATTTTTGTTCATTTTGATTATTTTTCTTTTAATCACCCCAAGCAAGGCAATAAAGCCACTGAGTTACTGAGTGTTAGGAAAATAGGAGTTAAAAAAAAAATGCACTATTTAGGTTTGGTTTGTTTTACAGCATTTCAACCTCAATGGATTATTTAATGCCGGCAAGATTTTTATAATAGATTTGTATGAATAGAATATATATTTTTTGGAAGAAAGAAGTTTGTAGATCAGGTTTCATTGACGGATTTTTGTAAAGTGGTTTTTCTAAAGAGTCAGATGTATTGCTGGTATGTATTTTTTCCTTTAAAAATATATTGCTGTTGATATTTTCTTCCCTTTAAAAATACATTGCTGGTAATATCTTTTTTCTTCAAAAATCTATACCTGGAATTTTTACTATAAAAGTCTATTTTTATACTCTCATAGTGTTTTGACTCCAATTTGGGGATTAACTATTTGCCCATAGCTGGGACCCTAACAGGTGCTATCACCCAGGGTCAGGGTGGGCCTAGGAACAACAGCAATTAAAATGTGGTTCCATGCTCCTCACAACCTCCCAGTCAGAGGCCTTGCTGCCGGATGCTGTTTATCATCAAACCCAGAACCACTATTAAGGTGAGAGAATAATATGAAAACAGAATTCAGATAGCAATGACTAACATTGTATTAAAATTTTTGAAGATTACTTCAAAGTTTTCGAGAAATGATTTAGATTAGCAACTAGATCCCACCCTTTTACAGTGAAACCGATAAAATGCAACCGCAATTTTTACTCCAACAGTTTCTTTCCTCGCACTTCCCGACTGTGGAATTCCCTTCCACACGATTGCTTCCCCGATGGATACAATCCCCAGGAGTTTAAATGTAAGGTCAATAGACACCTCCTAACACACTAACCTGCTCCCATTCCTCCTGACATTCCCTATGTCTAACCACTCCTTCTCTTTACCTTCCCCTATGTAGTCCCATGCGCAATAGTGGCAGTGGAATGCCTTGCTTGGGGTGAGATGATTTAAAAAAAAAAAAAAAAAAAAAAAGAGTACAGTGAATGTTTGGTTGGCAAATGTTTTAGAATTATTTTTCAGAATTATTATACTGAATTACATTTCGAATAACGTAAACAATTTTCAAAACTATATTCATCTACTGGCTGCTAATTTTAAGATTTAACAGCAGATAAAAGAAAATAATTTTGTATAACTAAACGATATTTCATCTTAATTTATTTGCTAAATAGATGTTTCTGCTTATAAAGATGGACAATTTGTAAACAAAAAATTTAGGAGAGCATTAAACATACAATTAAAAACAAAATTCATCTAAGGTGAGATCTAAACCCTGCTCTGACGAATGGAATTCTAATTTTTTAAACAGACAGACACTGGCACAAATTAACATATTTAATGTTTATTGCTTCGAAAATCAATGATGAGAATTGTAATAAAATCTAAAAAATGTAAATATGAAAGTGAATTTATATATTTTCTGTTTTTGAGAATTGGCAACAAAAATACGAAACACTTTTTATTAGATTACTTATTTACACTTTTTATTATTGTTGTATATTCGTTGGGTCGATTAAGAATAATACTAAAAGTCATTCATGATTGCCAGTGAAAATGACAGGATTTTGCTGAATTGTTAAATAACATCTTGGTCGGTGTGGAATTTTTGCCCAAAAAAGTGTATTTTGCACTGGGTGATGCAGGGAGATGTCACAGAGCATGAAACACAGGTGTCGAGCTAAAATTTTGTTTAGATGAACAGGGTCAGAAAGAGTCAGCAGGTGGGACAAAGTTCAGCAGTAGCTCCAGGTGTCAGTGAGGTAACTATTTAAGTGACATCAGTTTTCATAGCACTGAGAGTTGAATCCAGCAGTTGCAAAGAGCAGTTGAGAACAGCTCAGAGAGAGCCCAAAGAAACATGTAGGCCTATTCCTGTTAGATCTGATCCACGCACTCCACAATACGGCCAAGTCACCGAAGAAAAAACAAATAATACATAATTGTTTATTTTATATGTATGTGTTAATGTCTATTATTCTGCAGTGAAAAAAGGTGCCAATTTTATCAATTGTGAAAAAGCAAGTCATTTTGATTGCAGTATATTTTGTCATTTATTTATGTGAAGAAGGCAATAATTTGGCTTGAGCGTATTCTCACTGAATGGGTTGCAGTTTATTTTTTGTTGATGAAGCAGAAACAGGTTATCCTTCCGCCATTGTCTGAAATGAATATCGAGTTTAGGCTGCAGTTTCTATATACTCCAAGTAAGTATATAACATGATATTCTTTATTCGAATGGCTGGCACAACATCAGCTAATTGTCAATTAATTCAAACTTTATAAAATGGTAAATAATAAGGATTGGTGTGGTTCAATGGTTATTGGCTTGGAATGAGAAATTGGAGAGCCGAGTTTGAATTCCAGTTGAATACATTTCATTCACTTATGCACAAATACCCTTGGGAAAGATATTAATCTGTCTCTTCCCTCCAGTTATGGGTGAATAATAGGACAGATTGGGTTCTATAACCTTGGTTGGTAACCAGTCTACTCCAGGAAGTAATGGCAATCTACTGCAGGAAAATCTTCTGCCTAGTCAGTCATGTCTCAAAAGAGATGTGATCACCCAAGTTTGTATCAAATATGAAAATTAACTAAATTACATTTAATATTTTAGTTGTAAAAAAATAAAATTCACTTTCATTATATATTTAGGTTTTATTTCACTTCTAATCATTGCTTTTTAAAACAATAAACATTGCTGAGGAGTGAAGGTAGTTAAAATAATAGTGGTGTCAAGGGAAAAACTTTTGACTAAAGTAAAACTGTAGAATTTGGACAAGACGGTCTTGTCAGTGAATGTTTTTTGCTTACTTGAATAATTGGAAGTACAAAGGCCAGTGTCTTCCCACTGCCTGTCGGGGAGGAACAGCAGATGTCTCTTGCACGGAAACCGCCGCAACCAATTCCAGTTCCAAATTTTATATCATAAAGCAACGATGGAATCACTTGATACTGAACTGAAATGACCAACAAAATAATTTGTAAAGAATAATATTTGTTGATGAGCATTTTTCACGAGAAAAGATGGCCAACAACACTAGCAACGAAAGGGTCTAAGACCATTTTGTTTGCTGGTGTTGGATAAAGTGTAAGACTGTGTTACTCTTCATACTAAATTAGCCACTACTTTTATGATCTCAGTTCTGACCTGGGAAATGCTGGTTTGTTAAAAAAAAAAGAAGATAACTCAGACAAAAATGCACTGATTTCCAAATCTCGGGATTAATATATGATTGGGCTTCTTCAGCCGAAGACCCATTCTTACTAAACTGATGGAGAATATTAAAAATCTTGGCAGCAAACTGTTTCATGATTGGAAACAATCCTCAAGCCATATGGGTTGGGTAGTGTGCATTGTGGTGAAGTGGATATCAACTCAGAACGAGAAATTGGAGAATAGAGTTCAATTTCCAGTTGAAATCATTGCATTCACTTACATGCAGATACCCTTGGAAACAGTATTAACCTGTCTCTTCTTCCTCAAGTTATGGGTTAAAAAGCAGGATAGATTGGGTTTAATAGCCTTGGTTGCTAACTAGTTAACCACAGAAAGTCATGGCAACCTACTACAAGAAAATATTCTGCCCAATCAGTCATGTCTCTTTCAAGACAAGATCACCTAAGCATGTATCACATATGGCACTTAACTGAGTAGCTTGATTATTCATATGTTAGTCATTAGAGCGTTACGGGTAGCAAAGTCAGTTTACAGCGTTAATCTAATCGTTATTGAATAGGTCAAAACAGATATACTTGATCTTTAAAATCATGGGATGGAAAAGTTAATTTCAAAGCTATTTTTTGTTGTTAGTTGATATTAGCATTATATCAACACCTCTATAAGTTATTTAATGCTGAAATTTAAATATTCTGTACATAATTTTATACGTTTGAGGAAAAAAGTATATTTTTAAAATATATTGTCTGCAGATCATGAAATATATTGGTGGTCATTTTGCTATTAAAAAATGTATTAGAGACCATATTGCTATAAAAAATATGTATTGGTAGTCATTTTACTATAAAGAAATGTATTGGTTGGTCATTTTGCTATAAAAATGATGTATAGGTTACCATTTTACTATAAAAAATGTATTGGTAGTCATTTTGCTATAAAATATGTATTGGTGGATATTTTGCTATCAAAATTATGTATAGGTGGCTATTTCGCTATAAAAAATTATGTATAGGTGGCTATTTCGCTATAAAAAATTATGTATAGGTGGCTATTTCGCTATAAAAAATTATGTATAGGTGGCTATTTCGCTATAAAAAATTATGTATAGGTGGCTATTTCGCTATAAAAAATTATGTATAGGTGGCTATTTCGCTATAAAAAATTATGTATAGGTGGATATTTTACTATAAAAAATATATTGGTAGTCATTTTGCTATAAAAATGTATGGGTAGTCATTTTGCTATAAAACATATACTGGTAATCATTTTGCTATAAAAATGTATGGGTAGTCATTTTGTTATAAAAATGTATGGGTCGTCATTTTGCTATAAAAATGTATGGGTAGCCATTTTGTTATAAAAATGTATGGGTAGTCATTTTGCTATAAAACATATTGGTAATCATTTTACTATAAAATATATACTGGTAGTCATTTTGCTATAAAAATGTATGGGTAGTCATTTTGTTATAAAAATGTATGGGTAGTCATTTCGCTATAAAAATGTATGGGTAGTCATTTCGCTATAAAAATGTATGGGTAGTCATTTCGCTATAAAAATGTATGGGTAGTCATTTTGCTAAAAAAATGTATGGGTAGTCATTTTGCTATAAAAATGTATGGGTAGTCATTTTGCTATAAAAATGTATGGGTAGTCATTTTGCTATAAAAATGTATGGGTAGTCATTTTGCTATAAAAATGTATGGGTAGTCATTTTGTTATAAAAATGTATGGGTAGTCATTTTGCTATAAAACATATACTGGTAATCATTTTACTATAAAATATATACTGGTAGTCATTTTGCTAAAAAAATGTATGGGTAGTCATTTTGTTATAAAAATGTATGGGTAGTCATTTTGCTATAAAAATGTATGGTTAGTCATTTTGTTATAAAAATGTATGGGTAGTCATTTTGCTATAAAAATGTATGGGTAGTCATTTTGCTATAAAACATATACTGGTAATCATTTTACTATAAAATATATACTGATAGTCATTTTGCTATAAAAATGTATGGGTAGTCATTTTGCTATAAAAATGTATGGGTAGTCATTTTGCTATAAAAATGTATGGGTAGTCATTTTGCTATAAAAATGTATGGGTAGTCATTTTGCTATAAAAATGTATGGGTAGTCATTTTGCTATAAAAATGTATGGGTAGTCATTTTGCTATAAAAATGTATGGGTAGTCATTTTGCTATAAAAATGTATGGGTAGTCATTTTGCTATAAAAATGTATGGGTAGTCATTTTGCTATAAAAATGTATGGGTAGTCATTTTGCTATAAAAATGTATGGGTAGTCATTTTGCTATAAAAATGTATGGGTAGTCATTTTGCTATAAAAATGTATGGGTAGTCATTTTGCTATAAAAATGTATGGGTAGTCATTTTGTTATAAAAATGTATGGGTAGTCATTTTGTTATAAAAATGTATGGGTAGTCATTTTGCTATAAAACATATACTGGTAATCATTTTACTATAAAATATATACTGGTAGTCATTTTGCTAAAAAAATGTATGGGTAGTCATTTTGTTATAAAAATGTATGGGTAGTCATTTTGCTATAAAAATGTATGGGTAGTCATTTTGCTATAAAACATATACTGGTAATCATTTTACTATAAAATATATACTGATAGTCATTTTGCTATAAAAATGTATGGGTAGTCATTTTGCTATAAAAATGTATGGGTAGTCATTTTGCTATAAAACATATACTGGTAATCATTTTACTATAAAATATATACTGATAGTCATTTTGCTATAAAAATGTATGGGTAGTCATTTTGCTATAAAAATGTATGGGTAGTCATTTTGCTATAAAACATATACTGGTAATCATTTTACTATAAAATATATACTGATAGTCATTTTGCTATAAAAATGTATGGGTAGTCATTTTGCTATAAAAAAAACCCTGTGCCTTTAGTATTAGGAATAAAATGTATCAACAGAAAAAGTTGACAATTATGCAATACCCTTGTCCACTTATTACTAAAGGAAATATTGGAGATGATGACAGCATGCAATCATGCAAGAAATTTCACCCTTGTAAACCTTGATGAGCCAGGGCAGAAATATTTATATAGGTTTTTTTTTCACCTTTTCTCCTTCCCTCCCTATCTTTCTATCAGCTGTAATAGGTGTATATATGACAGTGCTTCAGGATGGAGTTAGAATGGAAAACAGGTTCATGATTTTGTGAAATATTATCTCTTAAATTGCTCTGAACTTTCATTATTTGTATTTGCATTGAGTGTTTTTTATTCATATACCTGTTTTTGACAAATAGTTAATTTGTTAGTCTTGTATATTTGAAATTATATATAATTTAGAACAGATTTTTTATTAATCCAACAGCTTTAGTGCATATTCATATTTGAATAGATGCCCTGTTTATTTATAAAACAGTATTTTTTTTTTTTTAATCGTATCATCCCGAGCAAGGCGGTAAAGCCACTGATGTGCAGGGTGCTACATAATAGTGAAAAGATTGGAAATGAGAAAGCCGGAAACCACATCCTAAACAGGGAACAAGGGATGAGCCTCTTAACCTGTCCAATAGACGTGGGTGGAGTGTGAACCGGGCGATAGATAGATCTATCTACTCCAATTGAAAAAAAAAAAAAAAAAGAAAGAAACCAAAGTGAGAAGATTGGAAAAGAGAAAAGCCGGAAACCACATCCTAAACAGGGAACAAGGGATGAGCCTCTTAACCTGTACAATGGGTGGAGTGTATATTTATCTTTTTTATTTTTACCTACCGGCCTGAGTGTTCAAGAAATCTTATTAAAATTTTTTTTTAATACTGTTTCGTAAATAAACAAAGAACCTACCCAAATATGAGTATTCACTAAAAATAATGTTTAAAATAATAAATATGTGTGTGAAAATATATATATATATGGTTACTCATATTTGGGTAGGTGTTTCATTTTTATATATATATATATGGAGAGAGAGACAGAGAGAGAGTAAGAGAACAACAACTGTCAAACTTGCAAAAATGAAGAGGATAAACCAAAACATTTATCTAATTAAGATAAAATATTAAATAGATAAAAATAGAGGGCTCGATCAATATTATCCAGAGCAATATGATATGATATTTAATTTGATATTTTGGGTTTGAAGAAGCAAATATATATATATATATATATATATATATATCCGAAAATGAAGAAGAATGAAGAATAAAACTGCAATGTTCAAAACATTAATTTCAAACAGTTCTCAATATAAAAATAGAGCAATGAATATTTATTAATATGTGAGAACATGTGAAAAACTACTACAAAATTATACAACGTACCATCAGGTAAGTTAACAATGATCATTGTTAACTACCTGATGAGACATTGTTCTTTCAATATCGAAACAAAATGTACAATTTTGTAATAGTTTCACATGTTCTCATGTAATAATTAATAATATATAACAACATATACCTACAAATAATCACTCTTGTATATACAACGATTCCTACTGTAGAATAATTTGAAATATTACTGTTACGACCCATTAGGATAATACAATATACTTTACTATCCATAATGCTCCGTTTGGCATATAGTCAAGCCAAAACATAACACACACGGCCTGAAGATTGCATTAAAGTATGAAACAGACTGTTGCTACTCTGCATTGACTTCAATGCCCACTTTAAGATTTACATATGCTCTGTCTCTCATATTGCACACATTATCCATAAATACAGCATACCTTAAAACTATATTTTTATCATATAAATTGAAATGTTTTTTTTATACTTTAGTTCATAGGCAGACATTGGGTTGGTTTATACTTGAGCCTATAGACAAACATTGTATACGTTTCATAAATGTTTTACTTGACATTAAGAAATAGAACATTAAGATCCAAACCTGGAAAGAAATATGTGATTCCGTTATCGAGTAGCTTTTGTTTAAGGTCAGCATCCAGATCAGGCAATTCTGAAACAGGAACATGGTCAGTTGTCACATCGGACTTGATTTCACTTGGGTGGGCCAACCAGTTTGGGAGGACTCGATTAACCTACAACAAAAATCAACAATTTGGGTTTAATAACGCAATATCGTTAATAGCAGACATAATGGGCTAAGTCAGGTGGTTCCCAAATTTTCCAGAATTGTGATCCACTATTCATGACCACAGCTTATGGTGACCCACTCAAATTTACTGGGCAAAAACATTTTAACTTTTAATCTAATCTAAATCTAAACTTATTTATAAATGGAACTTTGTATATGTGTGTGTGTCCGTTACCTATAGACTCCGAAAAGGCTGAACCAATTTTCTTGAAAATTTACAGAGTTGTACTATAAGCATCTGCGAGTGTTCTTAGCTAGGTTTTGTGTTGAGGTACCCCCGATAAATATAGAAAATCGATAATCGAAAAAAATCGGGTTATAGAAGGAGGGTCCGATTTTAATAAAATTTGATACGCTCATAGACAAAGACATACGAAACGATATTCAGAAGTTTCAAGGTTGCAGTTCTTACAATAGTGCAGAGAATCGATAATTATGTATATGTATATATATATATATATATATATATATATATAAAGTAAGATGTTTATGTGTGTGTCTGTTTATCTGTCTGTATGTCCTTTATACAAATCCACAATTTTTTATCTGATTCTCACCAAACTTCACACAAATATTCTTTAGGCTGAGTTTGAGCTCCAGGACCATGGATTAGTTTTAAAGCTTTCATTACACCCGAGCAACGCCGGGCTATACTGCTAGTTATTGATAACTATGTTTTTTTTTTTATTTCTATCATTTTTATTTATATCCTTTGTAAGTAGATATCTGACATTTGGTCACAAAAATTTAACTTTTGATTGAAATAGCATCGTTGTAGGAGGCAGGGGCATATTACATCTACATATAATCAAATAAATATTAAAAAAAAACATAGATATCTATAATCAAAAGTTAAAATTCTACAATTAGCTGATAAAATTGGTATGATAGATAAAATACTGTATGCATAGGTGAAAATTGATTTCCTTTTTATGATAACGAATGATTGAGAGCATGACCAACCCTGATTCGTTACGCTTGTAAAAACAACATACTGCTTCATACAACAACAGCCTGACAATGAGAGTCTGAGCCTTGAACTATCTCAATAGCATTTAATTAAAGCTAATGTGTAATTCTAGTATAACTTTTTATAGCCCAACAATGCACTTGTGACCCATAGTTTGGGAAACACTGGTCTAAGTCAAGCCTGCACAATTTATGACCGATTACTAACAGAGAGTTAGGGGATGAACTCTTTACACTGTTCTAAACAAATGTTCTATTTTCTCCGAGATGATGGATAATGTTAATATCGAGCTATTGATATGGATTGTAAAAAGAAATAAAGATCTCAAGTGCTAACCAAGGTATGATTGTATTTGGTTTCCTCTCGAAAGTAAAATTTCAAAAATCCATCACATAACAACCATGACTGATTTGTTTTTTTATAGGGTCCTGGGTATGATGATAAACTACATCTGGCAGTATGGCCTCTGATGGAGATTGGAAGTTTAGAGGAGTGTGAAAAAAAAAACACCTCTTAATTGCTGTTGTTCCCAGGTCCACCCAGATCTGGAGTGGTAACACCTGATAGGATCCCAGCCATGGGCAAATACTTAACCTCCACACTTGGGCCATTTAAGAGAAGAAAGAGTTAGGCTGGGTAAGGTTCTTTAGCTTGGGATGGCAACTTATCTAGAAGGAGAAAATCTCTGATATAAAAACCTCAACACCTATTCTGTATAGAATAGGGTAGGCCAAAGTCTCTAACTTTGGTAGGTAATCTTCCATGAGATGGTGTCTCCATAAAAGCACTGAGTTCCCAGTCTCCTAAACTGATTGGTGTTAGTAAGGGCATCCAGCTGTAAAACTCGCTCCAATATTTCATGATGATTCAATTATGGAGCCGTCAAGAAAACTCCGTCCAACTCATGCTAGCATGGAAACAGATGTGAAATGATGAACACTTTGTGGTTTTTTTTTAAAGTTAAAACATTTTGTATTGTAAAAAGAATTTTTTTTGAGTCAATAATGCATTAAATATTTTTTTACTGAGAATAAAATAATTTTTCCAAAAATGGCCTACTATTTAACCCCTAGCTGAGGTTGGTTGGTTGTTTTGTTTTTATGGCAAATCAACCTCGGTGAGTCATTTATTGCCAACTAAATTTTTATTTATTTATTGCCGGTAATACCTTTTTCTTTCAACAATTTATTGTTGTTTTTATATAAGTTTTTGTGTCTAGTAATACTTTTTTCTTTTCGAGTATCAAGATTCATTGGGATTTATTTTTAAGGGCAGGGCCCCCAAGTCCTACTCTTGTTATTTAATCCATAGCTGGAGGGAAGGGACGGATTAATACCTTTCCCAAGGGTACCAGTGCTTAAGTGAATGCAGGGTATTCAACTGGAATTCGAACTCAGCTCACCGATTTCTCTTTCCGAGAGGATATCCGCTGCACCACGATGCACATCCATCACTAAACGCTTACAGTACCTGATATTCCCAAGTGGTCACCCATCTAAGTACTGACCAGGCTCAATGTTGCTTAACTTCAATTTCTCATACAATGCTGCTATCTATTACGACACCCACACATCATATAACAAAATAGCAGCAATCTTTATTAAAAATGAAAGTAAAGTTTATCTTCATCTTGTTTTACCTTATCCAAAGCTTTTTCCTTATAATCACCAAGGACAGTAAAACCCCCAAATTCATGAGGCCCTTCAATATCTGGCATTTCAACCATGATCTTCTCTTCTTCCTCCTCCTCTTCTTCTTGTTTTTTCATCTCCTTTGACTTTTTCTGTTTTTTTTCCTCAGTCTTTTCCTCGTCACTTTTCACGTGACCCTTGGATTCTGCTATTTCTGCTGCAGTGTCCGCCTTCTCATTTGCAGAAACTTTCTTTGTGTCCGACGCCTCAGTTTTCTTCCTCTTCTTTTTAGAGACATTGTCCGATTCATAGTCATCTTTATGTTTGTGTTTTTTCCTTTCTGTGGAGTCACAAGGTTCTGCAATAAAAGAAAAACAAAATATATTGTAAATATTAGGATGTGGCATAACAGGTCCCTCTATGCGATTGGCTAAACACACACAAAGTTAAGAGGGCCATAACTGATGTTATCAGAGTTAGAAGTGTCAGGATTTTTTTTAAATAGCTGGAAGATAGTCTTTTAAGTCTAGGGTTAAAGCAGCAACCCACTTGAACAAAAAAAAAACAATATAGAAAAAAAAGTGGCACTTTGTTGGAAACCAGATGTTTTTGCAGGTTGTCTTATATAAGTAGAGTCCTAATTAGGACTAGGCAGAGAGGAGCTAGCCGTGTAGGTAGCAGTCGCTCAGCTGAAGTAAGAAAAAGAGTCAAAGGAACCTATATGCCATCAACCAATTATCAGAGAGAATACTTTTCCAACCTGGGAAGCTTATTGAAAAGTGGAATGACTATATAGAATCCATTGCTAAGAATGTCGGTTCTCTATGCAGGGCCAGGAAGTTTTTCTGCTTGAAACAATCCTGCACATATATAAATCTACCATCCACCCGTGTATTGAATACTGCTGCCATATCTGGTCGGGCGCTCCTGCTATCCACCTAGGTGTCCTTGACAAAATCCAAACGAAAACCTGTAATGTAATAGATCCTGACTTGGCAGCTCAGATACAGTCACTTTCTCACTGGCGCAATGTGGCTTCCTTGTGTCTCTTCTACAAATACTTTCATGGCTTCTGCTTCAATGAACTTAGCTCACTGGTGCCCCCTATATATAAATTTACTTGAGCCACAAGATTAGCAACTAGGTTCCACCTTTTACTGTGAAACCAATAAAATGTAAATGCAAATTCTACTCCAGCAGCTTCTTTTCTCACACTTCCCGTTTACTTGCTTTTCTGACAGCCACAATTTCCAAGAATTTAAATGTAAAGTCAATAGTCATCTCCTTTCTCACTAACCTGCATCCTCTCTTTTCTGCCCACTCCACACTCATCAGTATTCTCAACCTTCTCTTTCCAACTTCCTGACACCCCCTATAACCTGTCACTATCTCATAACTTTCCTCCTATGTAACCCCCTGCAAAACAGTGGTAGTAAAATGCCTTGCTTGGGGAGATATGATCATTAAAAAAAAAAATCAAACACCAAATTATTGAGAACTGGACTCATGCTTTCATTTCTTGATATTGATTTTATCTACTGTTTCTTGTGAATGTATTAAGTCAGTTGGACAAAAGGCAAAATGCAATATATAGATATATATATATAGATTGCTTTGTCCAGGCTGTGAAAGACAGAGACAGACCCATTATACAGGGTGTCCATAAAGTCCGGACTTTAAAAATTTTATAACTTTATTTGTATTTGGGATAGAAATAATCTGTAAAAAATGTTATAAAGTTTAATGTTCCTAGTTTTAAGTATAGTTATTGAATAATTCTTTACCACAAAATTTGCAACAATTTTTAGATAAATAAAAAATACGAACTGCAAAATCGTATTACCCTTTGTATTGCTAATGATAGAGGACATGTGGAAACTTAAATAAAATTTCAATAAAACCTTTAAAAAAATATAGATTAACTTCTGTCTAATCATTTTTACAAATTATTTCTATCGCAAATGCAAATAAAGTTATAAACCTTTTAAAGTGCACATGAACTTTATGGACGCCCTGTATATTCACAAGAAGATGACCAAATGAGAAGATGATGGAATCAAAATTTAATAACTGGAAAAAAAAAAAACAAAAAAAAAATACCCAGACATATTCAAAATCAAACTATCTGAACTTTTCTACCATGATTTTTCTTGACTCAAGTCTCATTAGAACAAAAATGCAACAAATTATGAGCATTTATTTCAATTAGCCACATTACTTAGAATGATTACTTTGTTACTTATATAAATGTAAAATCAGTCTTAGTTGTTTTTTTTAATCATTTCACCCCAAGGAAGGTGATAATGCCACTAGGAAGCAAATGGTTACTGAAAGAGAAGTCTTTAGAGAAAGGACAATGCAAGAACAAAATTCAGGAAGAAAGTAGATGGTGACTGATGTTGCATTTAAATTTTCAAAAATTGTAGTTGGCAGGGAAGCAAGAAGACAGTGCGGAGTTTCACAGGCAAGAAAAGAAACTGTTAGAATAGAACAGATGGATTCAATGTTAGAATTTAACAGTGTATTATAATGAAAATAAGTTGGATGCCTTTATAAATGTATTGGTAATAGTTTATTTCATGGAGCTCTTACTGACTGCTCATCAGATCAAATTCTTCACAAAACTGAATGGGTTAGATTTATCCAGACAAAAAGAATCATGGAAGGGCAGCGGGGGGGGGGGGGGGGAAGAAGGGTTAGATATACAGTGTTAGTTATTAAGGGAGGCTGTGTTTCTATCCCCGGCAATAAAATGACCTTGGACTGAACTTTTAATTGGCCAATCTCAAATACATGAAAGTAAATTTAGGGGCCGTATTTTCACTAGAAGAATTGAATTGTTAGATTTTTATATTAATTTTAACAGTAATAATATCTTCATTTTTTTTTTTTTAATTTTTTTTTTTTTATAAGCGTTTCACCCCGAGCAAGGCATGTCACTGCCACTACTGTGCAGGGGGCTACGTAGAGTGGAGAAAGGCTGATTAAATATAGGAAATGACAGAGGGTGGGTGATAGGCGGGTAAGGATACCGAGAATGAGGATTGAATAGATGAGAGTGTTGTGAGAATAGTTGGGAGTTAGTGTGATAGGAGGTGTCTATTGACCCTACATTTAAACACCTGGAGATTGTAACTGTCGGGAAAGCAGAGTTGTGGAAGGGAGTTCCACAGGCGGGAAGCGCGAGAAAAGAAGCTGTTGGAGTAGAATTTACGGTTACATCTTATTTGTTTAACTGTAAAAGGGTGGGACCTAGTTGCTAATCTAGTATCTCGTGTAAATTCGTGCTTAGGCGGCACCAGTGATCTAAGCTCATCGGAGCAGAAGCCATGAAAGTACTTGTAGAAGAGGCACAGGGAAGCCACATCACGCCGGTGTGAGAGTGGCTGCAGCCGGTCTGCCAAGTCAGTATCAACCACGTTACAGATCCTCCTTTGTATTTTGTCAAGAAGCCCAAGGAGAGCAGCAGGGGCACCCGACCAGATATGGCAGTAATATTCAATACACGGGCGGATGGTAGATTTGTATATGTGCAGAATAGATTCAGGTGGGAAAAATTTCCGGGCCCTGCACAAGGAGCCCAATTTCATAGCTGCAGATTTGGCAATGGATTCAATATAGTCATTCCATTTGAGGTCCGCCGAGAGTGTAAGGCCAAGGAGGCGTAGTATTTTACTCTCTGGGAGGCTAGCCTGTCCCATGCTAATGGGAGGTAGATGCGATTGTCTATGGTGATTAGTTGATAACAGCTTTGTTTTGGAGGCATTGAAATTTACCAACCATTCCCTACCCCAGGTCACTACGGATTGGAGATCCCTTTCAAGTATGGCAGCGAGGTTCACTTTGTCGTCCAGACCTGGTTTCTGATTGATGCAGGAGTAGATTGTTGTGTCGTCGGCATACATGCCAACTTGGGATCTAATGGTGTCGGGGAGATCATTAATGTAGATCAGAAAGAGCATGGGACCTAGGATAGAACCTTGAGGGACGCCCGCGTTCGTCTGGTAGTTTTGGGAGGCATGCCCATTTTGTAAATATTAATCTTTTATCTTTTTGGTTTTATGACAATAATATTTTTATCGAGCATGATAACGTTAAAAATAAAAAATGGCAGGGACAAGCGTGAATTATTATTTCTAACTATACCAACAATAATATTTCCTAGAAATTATTAATAACAATAATAATAACGATAACTAACTAATAAAAATACAAATAAATTAATGGATATAAAGTCTTTAATGGGGTATTACCTGCACCCATTGGAGGGTTGTTTAAGGGGTTTATGTTATATACTTACTTGCACATTACTCTTTAGTTGCACACCTACTTGCATGTAACTATGTAAATATTTACATGCACATACACCCACATATAGATATGAGAAATTAAATTAATTATATATAATATGTATAAATCAGTCCATATATATATATATATACATACACGGCCGTCTGTTAATTTTGAAGTTACAATTCTCTTTCCTTTTTTTGCGAACCCAGACGATGTCAATTTTTTCTTTTCTTGTTTATTTGTTTTTATTTTGTTTTATCTTTTTCTTTTTTAATTTCTTTGCAAATCTATTTAAAAAGGAAAATTAGACTGATTTTTCTCCAGTTTCTGAAAGGATTTTTCTGTTGCTGAGGTGATGTGTTATCCCCCATGGGGATTTTCATATCGAAATGGTCATTCAACATCATTGAATTAATCCTTTTTTAATTTATATTTACTCTGTAATATTTTATTACATGGAGCTCTCTTCCTGTATCATTTTTTAATATTAAAATAAAATTTTTAATATTAATTAGGATTGGGTTTTTGGAATTTACCTTCCTGCTTTTTTCACTTGGATTAAAGTATCTGAATTAAAATATATATATATGCCTAGATACACCCACATGCACATATATACATACATCTCTACCTATATATCCACACCCACGCATACATATGTATCCATAGACATATATAGACACATACATCCACATATTTATAAACATTATAGTGTTAGTACAACTTCATCTCAAACTAAATTAATCATGAGGGTTTTTTTACACTTATGAATTTTAGTGAAGTCATATGTCAGTTTTTGACCAATTAAAACTCCTAAGTGTAACTTCCATTTTGTTATGGAATTTTATATCTGTTTTTGTGTTTGCATCTGAAAATGAATTCATTCTTCTGGTTTAATAGTTCACTGGAATTTTTTTATTGCATTATTAGAAATAATATGCAGACGTTTATAGTGAGGAGTGAGGCCACTTGAGCTTTGCTTTTCTTATTAAGAGCCTGGTATATATATATATATATATATATATATATTTTATATTTGAATTAATAAATTCTTGTTTTTGAACGTTGCTGATGATGCGAGAATTTTCCCACTAAAATGGCCATTCAATGAAATTAAATTTTGAAATTTTTGACTTATATATATATATATATTTGGTGATGGCTGTTAGCATGTCAGGTAAAGCAGAAGCCATACTGCTTGTCAGAGAATAGGTTGTGGGATGTGAGATGATGAACCATTTCAGCATTGATAATAGCCTCAAACACTTTACCAAAGAATGATAAGAGGCTGATGGGGCAATAATTAGAGGGGTCAGAGGGCTGCCCAGAGTTTTTATATACAGTGGAGGACCTCGAACAAGCAGAAAAGCAGGAGGCAGTAGTTATAGAGTTTGGAGAGGACAGAAAGTGTAATTATATACCATTTATAAAGTAAAGTACATTAAATTAACTACGTTACTTAACACTTTAAAGTACACAAACAGATCTAAAATTCATTCTATGCTGTTTTTACTTCAAAGCTCAATTTGAGTTGTCTTTGAATCTGACCATTTCTAGGTTATTAAACTTATTAACCAATATTTTCTTTAATTCGATCAATAATGGATCTGGCCTTTGGTATTATATGAAAAAGATACATTTCTAAGAACTGAGGTTGCAATGATTTCAATGAACTGAAACAAGAAAATTTATTGAGTTATTTCCCTTTACCTTTGGTTAAATTACCAAAATAGGATGATTATAAATCTTCTGTGTACCGTGTTCCTTCAGGACGTAGGCGATCATGACCTCCCACATCTTCCTATTCCTTGTAGCTATTAACATGCTTTCTCCTGTTACCTTTCCCAAACTCTGTTCTGCCATCAATTTGCTCAAGTATGTTACGTGTTGCTTTCCCCTGTCTCATTACCGTCTGACCTGTGAGTATCAGACTTTCCAAGCCCTCCTTCTTCATAACATGTCCAGGAACTGCAGCTGTCGTTTTCTGATGCTAAGTATCAGCTTCCTTTTCATTTCCCTTCTCTTCAAAATCTCATCATTGCTCACGTTTGATATATGGTATCCTCAGTAGCCTTCTGTAGAACCACATTTTGGTTATGTCAAGTTTTCCATTCGTCTTTGATTGTCCAGCATTCACTGCCGTATTGAAGACAGACGTCATGTAACAATCCAAAACTCTTTTTTTTGTTTCCAACAAAGTTTTCTTGTCTCTCAATCAATACTCTACTCAGCTTTTGGAATGATTCCTTGGCCATGGCAATATGTCTTCGAATCTCAGTGTTGTGCTTTTTGGCCTCTGTTAGAACACTTCCCAGATGTTTAAATTTCTGTACACGCTTGATTTTAGTATCCCCAGCCTGCAGTTGGTACTTCTTCCCCCTCTTTTTACTGATGACCAATGAAGTAGCTAAATTGGAACGAAAAATTCAGAGATCTGGAGACTAAAGTGCATTTATTTTTACACAAAGATATTGAAGTCAGGTTAAAGATTTTTTTTCCAGTTACCTCCCTTTAACTATTTCTGGATCAGTCAGTCAGTCAGTTAAGTGCCATACATGATACATGCTTGGGAGATAATGTCTCGAAAGAGACATGACTGACTGGGCAGAAGATTATTCCACAGTAGGCTGCCATTACTTTCTGCGGTATACTGGTTGCCAGCCAAAACTATAGAACCCAATCTGTTCTGTTATTTAACCCATAACTGGAGGGAAAAGATGAATTAATACTTTGCCCAAGGGTATTTGTGCGTATGTAAATTTGGCTCTCCGGTTTCTCATTCTGAGCCGATATCCACTGCACCACAATGCACATCCAATAAAGTATATAAAGTTCACACTCCACCCTCATCTATTGAACAGGTTAAGAGGCTCATCCCTTGTTCCCTGTTTAGGATGTGGTTTCCGGCTTTCTCTTTGCAAATCTTCTCACTTTGTTTTTTTTTTCAATTGGAGTAAATAGATCAATCTATCGCCCGGTTCACACTCCACCCTTGTCTATTGAACAGGTTAAGAGGCTCATCCCTTGTTCCCTGTTTAGGATGTGGTTTCTGGCTTTCTCTTTTCCAATCTTTTCATTATTACATCAGTGGTGTTACCGCCTTGCTCGGGGTGATACGATTAAAAGAAAATAAAAAAAAAAATATATATATATATATATATATATATATATAGATAATTGTTTAATACTTAGATTTTGGCCCTAATAGGGTTATACCAGTACATATTTGTATAAAAAGTGTTCTATACAATTATATTGTAGAACTTTTAAATATTTTTCATTTATAAACGAGTTATTTCACCTACATTGCTTTCCACCATGAGTGGTTTCTTCAGCCGGCTTTTAATAACTTATTATTATTATAACGATTTTTTTGTTATTAAAAATCGCCTGAAGAAACCACACATGGTGGAAACCAAGGTAGTGAAATAACTCGTTTATAAATGAAAAAAAAAAAAAAAAAAAATATATATATATATATATATATATATATATATATATATATATATATATATATTAATCATCCACATAGAAGCCTGTTTTGCTGTATCACAGCTAAGTAGCATGGCTAGACTTCTACTTGCTTCCAGCTGGGATTGAAACTCAACTGATTTTGGTGTCAGTCAGAGTCCCTACTCTCTAAGCCATTAATTACCAAAATAGGATGAATTATATATCAGTCAGTTAAGTGTTATACATGATACATGTTTGGGTGATCATGTCTCGAAAGAGACATGACTGACTAGACAGAGTATTTTGCTTACTGGAAATAGTAAATTTAATCATTTAGTTTTAATGAAAGCTTTTTCATTTATTAAAATTCACTTTAAAACTTAGGTATTGAAAATGAGTGGCAGTACCTATAAATATCTTATTGGTGTTGAAAGGGTGTAAATCACTACTACTGTTTTTCGGATGTTTTTTTAACTTAAAGTATACAATTGGTTAGTTAAGTGCCATATATGATACATGCTTGAACAGTCATGTCTTGAAAGAGACATGACTAACTAGACAGAACATTTTCTGTGGTAGACTGGTTGCCAACCAAGGCTATAGAACTGAATCTCTGCTATTTAATCCATAACTGGAGGGAGAAGACTTGGATTAATGTCTTTCCAAAGGCTATTTGCGTATAAGTGAATTATAAGCAGACTGGAATTTGAACTTGGATCTCCAATTTCTCATTCCAAGCTGATAGCCATTACACGGCAACGTACATCCTAATTAAATAATAATAATAAAAAAAAAACTGTAAATAATGAAATAAGTTAGACTTATTAGAATAATGTAGAGATCTGGAGACTAAAGTGGATTTATTTCCACACAAAGAAATTGAAGTCTTGTTAAAAATGCATCTATCATGAGCGTTTGGTTTGTCACAGGTATTTGTTATGCGTCGAATTGATATTTGCGAGTGGCAGCCCATCTCATATTGCCATACTTACGATTTTCTTCTTGATTTGCCTGCAACTCTTTCATTCGCTTTTTTGCTTCCTTCAAGAGTTTTTCCAACACTGTCTGTTTTGATTCCGTATGAACAGCATCATCAAACGTATACCTGAAAAATAAATATTTATGAAAATAATGAAATGATAGTCGCAAACATACATATAAAAAATACAAAATATTTGCTCTCATGCTATATAACTTCAGGACTTAGACAATCACAGCTCTTCACAATTTCTTTATTATCTGTCACTTGTCAAGCGTTCTTGGGAAAATGAAGTAGTTTCCATGGTTTTTTGTCCTTTGTCTAGACTGCCTGCCACCCACAAAGCCAGATTGCTACTCTGTTTCTATTTCCATGGCAAATGTTCAAACGAGCTAAGCTTGTAGCGTGTACAATATTAATATTTAGGATTCGACATGACGCACAATCAGTCAGACACTTTACACGGGAAATAAGAAACAATGAAGATTCCAAGGTAACGGGAATAAACATGTATTAATGAAGGTACAAAATATTGCTAGAGAAAGCATGCAAAGGAGAAAAGTTTTCTCCCTTTAACTGTTAAAAAAAGTAAAACGTTCATTAGAAGAAAGTCAATGAAACATTGATTGGAATAAAATTCTGAAAAGAAGAATCCATACAGTTTTTGAGATATTGAGTACTCATGGAGTTTGTATTGGGAAATGTATGTGCATATGCATGTGTGTATAAGAAATAAATTCACGATACTAATTGCTACCTGCAATTGAGTGCAGGTGTGTGTGTGTGAGTTAGGTAAAACTAAGAAACATGTCCCCACAATAGCTGGCAGCTATTGCGGGTAACTGAGCTCTTACTGGCTTAGCAACACATGTGTGCCCTGCTTAAATGGACATGCAGATTGCGTGGGAAAATAGGATTTAACACGTGATCAGAGGACGACCAGTCAGGATTGACCAATCACTGCCTGATAACATAGCATATCTTGTGGATGAAAACATGCATGTGGTTTTAAATGTGTAGGAGTGAAAAAGTGAGCATAATATTATTTTACAAACTAGCAGTATAGCCCGGCGTTGCTCGGGTGTAATGAAAGCTTTAAAACTAATCCATGGTCCTGGAGATCAGACTCTTTGGACATTGGCATGAAAGACTAAAAAGCAATAATTGTTTCCAGTTAAAGCGAATCTGAAGACTGAAAGAAAAATGAATGGATGTAAGTCAAATTTTGATTTCCTGGTATCGATATCAAATAAGATTTTTTTTGTCATAAACTGAACTTTGAAGGCTAAATAATTCCTCTGAGTAAATGGTATCATGGCTGAGACTAAGAACTACAATTATACCTACTTAGAGCCAAACCCGAAGCAAAAACTAAAATAAAAGGCCTAAAAAAAAAATACAGATATGCAGGCAGATAAACAGACACACACAAACATCTTGCCTTTTTTATATATATAATCGATTTTCTGCACTATTGTAAGAACTGCAACCGTGAAACTTCTGAATATTGTTTCTCATGTCTTTGTCTATGAGTGTATCAAATTTGATTAAAATTGGACCACTCCTGCTATAACCTGATTTTTTTGATTATCGTTATTTTTGTGTACCTCGACACAAAACCTAGCTAAGAACACTCGCAGACGTTTATAGTACGACTGTGTAAATTTTCAATAAAATCGGTTCAGCCGTTTTGGAGTCTATAGGTAACAGACAGACACACACATACACACAAAGTTCCATTTATTATATAAGTTTAGATATGCCTTAAAATATGGATATTTATGTGGGTGTGAATGTATGAAGACATCAACTACTTTCAAAGAGTTGCATCACCCTCATTTTTGCCAAGGAAATTTAAGGAAAAGTTTCTATTCAGAAAGGCTCTTCTTCCCCTATGAATTATTTTGTGTAACAGATTTCTGATTAGAGGCTTCAGGAACACGAAGGCTTTAACCCCTTAAAAAATTTTTGTCCCGAGTGTTCTCACATTGATGGGTCTGGACAGTGATTCAAGACAACTTATAAATGGCAATAAAGAAGGTTGGGTCATTGTGTCGGGCCAGGAAGTTTTTCTTGTCAGAATCCATCTTGCGCATTTATAAATTCACCCGTGCATTGAATACTGTTGGCATATCTGGTTGGGTGCTCCTGCTATTCATCTTGAGGTTCTCGTGAGAATCCATCTTGCACATTTATAAATCTACCATTCGTCCGTGCATTGAATACTGTTGCCATATCTGGTTGGGTGCTCCTGCTATTCATCTCGAGGTTCTCATCTTACACATTTATAAATTTACCATTTTTCCATACATTGAATACTGTTGCTATATCTAGTCGGGGTGCTCCTGTTATTCATCTCGAGATGTAATCAATCCTGACTGGGTATCTCGACTTTCTCACCGATGTGCTGTGGCACCGCTGTCTTTTCTACAAATATTTTCATGGCAAATGTCAAGCTTTTTTCCCCCCTAGGCTGCAATCATATAAATTTACACGTTACTAGATTGGCATTTAGGTCCCACCCTTGTACTGCTGAATTAGTTAAATGTAACCATTTCTTCCATTCAAACAGTTTCATTTCTTGCATTTCCTGTTTGTGGAACTCCCTTCTGTTTGCTTGCTTCCCTGGTAGCTACAAACTCCAAAATTTTAAATGTAACATCTGTTGCCATCTTCTATCTCCCTGAATTCCAACCATCTCTTATTCTTTCTTCAACACTCACTGTAACCTGTTTTATTTTTCTCTTTCTTTGTAACCCGCTGAGGACAATTCTGCCTTGCTTGGGGTGATTTGACTACAAGCACACACACACACAAAGCAATGATTGTCCAGGAATTGCAGACAATCTGTTATAACATGACCCCAAAATATTTACTACTCAAATAGTGAAATATGCTTATTTCACAGAACAGGTTAGAGCCCACTACATAACAAGGAATGATACCCTACAGCAGTGGTTCCGAAATGGGGTGGCACACCTCATAGTTATGATGTTATAACTTTGATGTTATTTTTACCAAATAACAGAAACAATATCATTTGAGAACTTCCAACAGCAGTAACAACTAAAATGGAAAGCACATATAACTCAAAGAGAAAATAATGACATAACCCAAGATGTTGTCATTCCACATTTCTTCAAGGTTAGGAAAGAAGTCCTCATCAGTATTGGGAAGAGCTATAAACAGTTACTGGATTTGAGAAACCTATTTTACAAGAAAGATTTTTATAAATCTAAAAGCAGCATTTCATTTGACATTCGTTGACTGAGACAGTCAACGAATGTCAAATGAAATGTTTCCTAGCAAGGGAACAGCTAATAGCATTTTCATTCAAAAGTAGCTACCTCCACTTTTTTGTGATGATTCACGATATCCAAGTTTTAAAATGAATTCTGATAAATGAAAAAGCTTTTCGAAACTTTCATTTTAATTTTAATTGAAAACTAAAGAATTAAAATTACTATTCAATTTTCATTAGGCAAAAATAATAGTAATACACTGATCATATTTTTCAGACAAATTATCGATTGGAATTGATTGTTTGGATTTTTTAAAAGATAGCTGATTGGCACCCTTTTTAGCCATTCTTACATTGCAATGTGAATTTCTTTATCAAAAAATTTTCGGTAAAATTTCGTAAGTACTGCCGTTGCTATTCCCCTTCAAATTTTTTCAAAGTATTGTTAGTTCTAAAGTAAATTATTAAAACTAAAACAACATGAAAGGAAACTAAACCCAAGGTACATTTACACATTTATTACAGGCCAAATAGTCAACAAATATAAGACAAAAACATTTACATCAATCGGAAATATTTAGAGTTTATAAGACTCACCAAAAGGTGGTGGAATTAGTGTTCTTGTAGCTCAACTCATGTTGGAAATTTTCAATGCTACCGTTCACCTCCTTGTCCAAAGGCTCACTCCCAATCCTACACTGCCCAAGGGCAGATTACCCCTTTCCGGTCCTTTTTATTTTTGTCCCCACAGTATCAAAAAGTATGTGCTGAATTCAAATTTTTAAGAATTTTTCTAATTGAATTTTAATTAAAGCACATGAAACATAATTTCATATTTAAAAGAAAAAAAAACAAAAAAAAAACGCAACTTTATGTGTAAATTGTGCACCGAAAAAAAGAAAGAAAAAGAAAAGCGCATTACTTCCTTAATATGAAGTATAGTAAAATTAAAAAACATTTAACACATATTTTCAAATTTCTATAGCAACGGCAGTACTTACGAAATTTTCTAAAAATATGATTTTCTGAAACTTTATTTGAAGAATATTAGTTCCCCGATTTCTCGTTCCGCGCCGAGAAAACTTCGTATTAGCGAAGCAATGCAAGGGATGTGCGTTGTGGTGCATTGGATATCGGCTCGGAACGAGAATCGGGGAGTCGAATTCCAGCTGAATTCATTGCATTCACTTACGCGCAAATACCCTTGGGAAAGGTATTAATCCCGTCTCTTCCTTCCAGTTATGGGTTAAATTAACAGGACAGATTGGGTTCTATAGCCTTGGCCGGCAACCAGTCGACCGCAGAAAGCAATGGCAATTTACTGCGGGATAATATTCTGCCCAGTCAGTCATTGTCTCTTTCGAGACATGATCGCCCAAGCGTGTATCACGTATGGCACTTTAACTGACTGACAATAAAGTGTTCTTACGCGAAAATTATTTGGCGGATTAAAAAGTGATAGAAAGAACAAGTAATAACGTCCTAGTCACAAAAGAAACATCTTTTTAACCTAAGTTTAAAGCATCAAACAAATGGTTGATGCTGATAATAACCACCTTTCATAAAAATAAAAAAAATCAAGCTGTCGACTGAAGGGTGAACGAAAAAAAAAGATCATTTTTATTCTTTGTAAGAGGGGAAAAGAAAAAATATTTTTAAGGCCTGTCATCCTATTCCTGGCCAGTGAATCGTTGCCAACATCTTAAAATAATTCATGTAGTGTTTATTTCTTGGAATGTGTAAAAATCTAAACATTTTAATAACAGTACATTAAATTTTTAAAAAGTTTATACAATACAACGCATACGAAATCATTCACAACTTAAAAAATGATCAGCAAAAAAATCTTGTAATTAACATTACAGGATACAAAACAAAACAAAAACAATGGTGACGAAATATAAAATTTGGTTACCTTTTTACTTCGAACAGTGCCATAATTTATAAATAATTACTGATTAAATTGAACTAAACAAGCTTGCCGACAAAAACACGTGGATCGCGAACCGGAAGTAGCTTAATTGAAGATTATATTTGACTACAGACCTCCACAGAGACGTACAGAACATCAAGCGAATAACAATTTCTTAAAAACCAATATTAAAAATATGTTCACATTCAACTAAAAAAAAAACACACACACACGCACACACATAGATTAATCTCTATAAACATCCCTATTGGAATATTTTTGGTATTTAAAAGAAACCAATAAAAATCTCACAATAAAATGGAAAATTTCTAAACTAACAAATTAGAATATGTAAGTTTTTAAACTTTTACGAGCCATGTCCCTTATATGTAAAGCTATATATTATTAAATTTTTAAAAATAAAAATCTATTAAATAAAAGAATATCGATTAACTTATATCCGCTACTTTTTTTTTGTATTATTAACTTAAAATTTTCCCTGAAGCATGGAAAAAAAACCCATCCCCAACATAAAACATATATTTTCAAATTTCAAAGTCGACCTTCATTCTGATTAGTTAAATTACACGCCCATAAAAGTTTAAATTTGTCTTTTTCTAAACTCAATTTGCCTTTCTTGACTTATAACATTTTTATGACTTATAGTGGGCTATGTACAACGAGGCCAAATTCCGTTAATCTGCAACAACACACAACTACACTCCACTAGAACGGATAACCCACTATAAACTGGCGACCCCGACGATCAGAAGGTTGCGTGTTCGGATCACGTCGGGATAACCTACTATAAACTGGTGACTACCCGACGTGATTTTCAACACACACACACACACACACACACACACACACACACACACATATATATATATACACACAAAAAAAATGGACTTTCAGCGAAATTTGAATATTTTCCTTTTCAACACAAACTCAACATGCCAACGGACGCGGAAGAAACTTCAACAAATCAAAACCAACCAATCTATGCTGTTACGATAAAACCACCAAACTTCCTCGAAGCAAATGTAATGGCTTGGTTTGCAATAATGGAGGCGCAATTTAATATTGCAAATATTAGACAGCCCTATCATAATGCTTTCAACATTCTGGCAGCACTCCCCGTGGACATTTTTTTTTTAATCATATCACCCCGAGCAAGGCGGTAACGCCACTGATGTGCAGGGGGCTACGTGAGAGTGAAAAGATTTGGAAAAGAGAAAGCCGGAAACCACATCCTAAACAGGGAACAAGGGATGAGCCTCTTCACCTCTTCAATAGACGTCATAGTAGGAAAAATACAGCCAACTATACTGCAATCAAAAGAAGCAGTGACGGGCTCTTACGAAAAAACAAAACCCGAGATGCTGGAAAAATTAATGTCGTCGTCGACTGTAACGGGTCGTCTCTCAGTGTACCTGAATAAACTCATGTCACTAGCAGGTCGAATTAACGTAGGGGACGATATCGTACGCCACAAATTCATTCAAGCCCTACCTCACTCTATTAAACCAGTAGTAGCAGCGCAAGTCGATTTAGACACTGATCGTCTAGGAAAAATGGTGGACGACTTACTATTATATTTTAATACACAAGACACCGCACATATTCGACAGATTTCCAAGAAGCAAAAGGATGGACAGCAAAATAAAGCTAAAACTAAAATGACACATGGCTGTTCCTGCAGTAAAAAAAAAAATCACTATCAGCGTTCACCCTTTCAACAAGGACCAAAAACTCCAAATCTGCCGAGCACATTTATATTTTGCGGAACGTGCAAAATTTTGCAAGCCGTGGTGCAAATGGCCTAAAAAACGGAATGTTTAAATGCGATCCAGCTCTTGCCCAACTTCACCAGTTCCTTGTGAGATTTCGGAAACCAAACTAGGCGAGAGATGTTAGCTTCCATTTCCTCGCCGCTTTTCATTGTAGCCGCATGGTTAGAAGCTCAAAGTTTAAATTTTATTGTGAATAAAGGAGCTGCCGTATCTATACTTCCAAAGAGATATTTAAATGGAGCAGTAACATACCCAACCAATATATCTTTAGTATCTGCCAACGATAAAAAAATTGAATGCTCAGGTCAAACAGTACTGAATGTAACGTTACAGAACCTAAGACGGGAATTCACCTGGACATTTATAATAGCCGAAACTGCTGAGCCACTCCTAGGATACAACTTCCTAAACCATTTCGGGCTAGTGGTGGACTGCAAAAACAACAAACTAGACGATAAAATGACAATAGACAATCCAATGCACATCCATCATCTATTATTATGAATATAGATGTCGTACCGAACAAAGATGACAACAAAACGGTACGGACAATTCTGGAAAAATATCCAAACTTAATTTCTCCTCACCGCGACACGAACGCAAACAAAAATATACCACAGGATAGAAACTGGTAGCAATCCTCCTACCTTCTCCAGAGCCAGACAGCTATCAGCTCAGAGATGCGAAATCGCGAAAGAGGAATTCAAGAAACTCCTAAAGGCAGGAATAATTTCTCCTTCGAACTCAGAATGGAGTTCAGCCTTACACATGGTACCGAAGGCAGACGGCACATATAGACCTGTCGGTGATTACAGAGATTTAAATACTATAACAAAAGCCGATAGATATCAGGTCTCAACTACTTTCTACTAGAACGGATAACCCACTATAATATATTGTTGCGGGGTAGGTCGAGAGGTGTGAGTGCCAATCGACCGTGCAACTAAAAAGGTGGACACAAAGGCAAGGAAAGGAGACGGCAATAGCAAAGAAAGATGACAAACGCAGATGGTCAGTTGGGGACGAAAAAATCGTGTCTTTATTTTCCTTTTCTTAAGCGATCGGTGAATGGTGTGGCGATGGAGGCCGTGTATCGGGAGCGGTATCTGGACGTCGGCGGGCAATGGAACCGGTCGCTGGACGTCAGTGGGCACTGGAACAGATCATCAGACGTCAGTGGGCACTGGAACAGGTCGTCGGACGTCGATTGACATTGGAACTGGTAGCTGGACGTCAGTGGGCACCGGAACTGGTCGTCGGACGTCAGTGGGCAATGGAACAGGTTGTTGAACGTCAGTGGAACGCTGCAGTAGGTAGCTGGTGGCTGCCGGAGTCGATGGAAGCTGCAGGAATTAGCTGGGGTCTGCGGGAGGGAGTTGGATGTCGCTGGAGACTGCAGTAGTGAATTGGAAGCCGCTGGAAACTGCAGGAATGAATTGGAAGCCGCTGGAAACTGCAAGAAGGTGCTAGAAGCCGCTGGGCTCGGTCGATTTGACTGGGCGCGTCAAAGTCGCAATGCAGTGACGCTACGTGCTCCCCCCTACAGTCGATAGATACTTACTCCTCTCCCCCACTTGATAGTGATGTGACACAAGGTCTTTTTTAATGTGAGGAACTTGAGAGCGTACTGGTCAAAACATTACCTATCCACCGCGGTGGATAGGTTCAAAACCGGTCTAAACTGGTCTTATTCGGTAATTTCGGACCCAGCCGGAAGTCCGAGGATATTTACTCTTCTCCATCACTTGAGAGAGATGTGAGACAAGGTCTTTTTTTAACGTGGGGAACCTGAGCGCGTACGCCCAGGTACTGGTCAAACATTACCTATCCACTGCGGTGGATAGGTTCAAAACCGGTGTAAACTGGTCTTAAATGGTCATTTTGGATCCAAGCCCGAAAGCCGAGAATATTTACTCTTCTCCCCCACTTGAGAGAGATGTGACACAAGGTCTTTTTTAACGTAGGGAACCTGAGCGCGTACGCCCAGATAATGGTAAAACATTACTTTTCCACCTCGGTGTTTAGGTTCAAAACCGGTCTAAAGCCTTTTGGGCCGAGGATATTTACTCTTCTCCTAAACTTGAGAAAGATGTGACACAAGGTCTTTTTTAATGTTGGGAACCTGAGCGCGTACACCCAGGTACTGGTCAAAACATTACCTACCCACCGCTGTGGATAGGTTCAGAACCGGTCTAAACTTGTCTTATTGGGTTATTTCGGACCCAGCCAGAAGCCCGAGGATATTTACTCTTCTCCCCCACTTGAGAGAGATGTGACACAAGGTCTTTTTTAATGTGGGGAACCTGAGCGCGTACTCCCAGGTACTGGTCAAATATTACCTATCCACCGCGGTAGATAGGTTCAGAATCAGTCTAAGCTGGTCTGTTTTGGACCCCAGCCGGACGGCCGAGGGGCGAAAGGTCCCCTGTTGTGAAATTGCTGACATTCATACAATTGCGTTCATACAAGAGCATCGAGCGAGCTAAACAAATAAATGACTATAATTAATTTCAGGCCGTATTAATTACAGTCAAAAGTGTATTTGGTGTTTGTTGACTGTATTTAGATTCATTTTTGTTCAAAATAAAATTTCTTTTGTTTTTGTTTCGTGGCGAAAATTAAGTTTTTGTGTTTTTTTGTTTGTTTGAAAAGAGGTCGTTGCTATTTTTAGCACACATGGGTCGTGACCGCCTTCCGCCGACAGGCGTAAACGTGATCGTTTACACAAAGTGAGAGTGGTGATCGGGCACACCGCGACAATATATATATCGTTGAATATGAAAAAAAATTGTACCTAATTTTTATACTGATCCTTTCCAGTTGTGTTATTAGTTTGTTGATGGTAAGATGAAATTTATCAAGGAAGGCGCTGTAGTTTTTTGTCTTTTTTTACTCAATATTTAACTCATTTTATCTTAGCATGAAGGAACTGATTAATCAACTGGAAAGAATCAGTATGAAAAATAAGTAGACACAATATGTCTATATTATTCACTGAATCATATTTAAATGAAAATATGCAGTATATATATATATATATATATATATATATATATATATATATATATATAGTATATCGAGGCAGCAAGTAATTTTCTAAACTTTTCTAAACTAAAGTAATTTTGGTCAACAATACGGTGATCCTTACTCATACACACAGTAAGAGAAACCTGCAGATATTGGAGGCCGTGTACATCAAATCAAAACAACCAACACTCAATAAAATCAACTTGAAAACAGGAAATAACATATTACATTGCATTTGGCTACATGGTTTTGTTGTCATTTCGCGCTATCCCGCGGTGTGACGTCATAAAACCGCATCGCAAACTTAAGAACTGCGTTTATTATTTTTGGTAACTATTACCGTTGCCAAGCGGAGTTTTATGTCAACACAAAATAAAATCGTCGGTGATGGTGGATTTTATAATATTTCAGTTTAAACAACCTCTCTGAAGATGGCTCATGTGAGCCGAAAGCTTAGAAGAAAACCAATAAATAATTATCCAAATGTTGGAGAATTTTTGTTTTTATTTTCAACTGAAATTAAAGCAAAAATACGACGTTTAGAACGGCTCATGATTAAACATAATAGACATTCATTGTCTCTTATATTTAACAGCATATATATATATATATATATATATATATATATATATATATATATATATATAGATTAAAAACAGTTTTAATTTCGACGTCCCTATAGGCGCTTTTGACTCCACCCGAATTGTAGACTTAGTGTTATATACATTTTAAACATCTTTAATAGAATCATTGACTCTGAACAGATCGGTCTATATAGGGATGACGATTGTTATCCCTAATAATAATAGTTCTCTATCCTCAACAGGGCTTTCAAATTCCTTGGCTATAAAATAGAAATTTTATCCAACCTTAAAATAGTTACTTTTTTTTAGATATTACTGTAAACAAAGTACCTCCACTCATTTTCGATACTTACATTTTAAATGAATTTTAATAAATAAAAAAGCTTTCTGGAAGCTTTCAATCTAGCTTTAATTGAAAGCTAAGTGATTAAACTTACTAATTCCAGCAAGCAAAATACCATGGTGTGTTTCATACCGAAATTATATTGACTGGAATCTAAAATTTTCAGATTAAAAAATTCACTTCTTTTCGATCATTTTTGATCGATCGACACAATTTGGAAACAGAAGCCAATTCTCGGTTTTAAAAATCTTGTAAAAAAATATACATTGCTGACATGTTATTTTAGTAAAATTAGCAAATTTAAAGTTAACTTAATCTGATTTGAAACAAGTATTACTTGCTTCTTGCCTGAAATGTAATATAAAAGCATTTCTTAATCACAGTATTCCTCTTATCTGTACTATTATCAGAGGTGACCGAATGATAGGTGACAGACGGAAGCCGTAAAAAGAAAGCTAAGTATGATGGCCAAAATTGACATAAATGCATGTAGCTTAATCATAAATTTCATTTTTTTTGGTTTTTAACTACATAGTAAAATTAAACTTAATGTTTTCAGTAATTATCTAATATTTTATAAAATTTTAGTTTAGCTGTATAGCCTTACGTTTGAAGATGCTTTCTGAAAAATAAAAATAAAAATAATATAAAACTTTCTTTTAAATAAATTTCACAATTTAATAACAGAGAATTAAATTTTATAACATGACAGAAGTAACTCAGTAATTTATAAAATATTATGCTATTTTTCATGCTATTCTTTCTTAGGTACCTTTTCTGTTTGACCCCTTGAAGCTGATTCATTGACCATTTTCGTCACTATGCGAAGTGACGTCACTAACCGAGTGTACCGTGTTCCACGTGATTTCATATCAAACAAAGGAGATAATCGCCTTTTGTTTTTCACACAACTACATAGTACGGAAATCCCACAGCAACAAATTTTTTTTTTTTAATCATCTCACCCCAAGCAAGGCATTCCACTGCCACTATTGCGCATGGGGCTACATAGGGGAAGGTAAAGAGAAGGAGTGGTTAGATATAGGGAATGTCAGGAGGAAGGATAGTGTGGTCAGGCTGTGGACCTGTTGTGAGACTGGCAACCAATAATACAGAAATCACAGTAGCATCAACTAGCATGGTATTCCAAAGAGGACCTCTAAGGTTAATATACCTAAAAAACGGGAACTTTTTAACAATCCAATAAAACCAAGAGTGATGGAAGAAAAATATTTTATCCAATTTGATTGAAACCTTAAAACAGACCATTTAAGAAACAATGATAGAATTTTTATTTTTTTTTAAATTACGTCCTGTAGATGGTGTCCTCCTGTACGAATGTATTCTTGAAATCTGCTGTTGAGATTCCACATTGACCGCTGCAACATATCAGCTGGGATACTGTGAATTTAATCCTGATTCTCTGTTTTAACTCATCCAGAGTTCCTGGTCGAGTCGTGTACACTTTACTCTTGAGATAGACACACAAAAAAAATCACAATCGGACAAATAAAAAATTTTCTGTTTTTTTGTCACTCTGTACATACATACTAATTAATAATTCTTTTTCTCCTCTCATCAGCAGTGTCTGTGAGTTTTCACTGAAAATCAAGCGACAGTCAGTCAATTATGTGCCATACGAGATACACGCTTGGGCGATCATGTCTCGAAAGAGACATGACTGAGTGGGTAGAAGATTTTCCTGCAGTCTTCTTCTGTGTGCCTTATCCCTTCAAGACGTAGGCGATCATGGCCTTCCACGTTTCCCTTTCCCTGGTGGCTCTGAGCACGCCTCCTCCTGTTACACCATGTAATCCTCGTTCCGTCATCCACCTGATTAAGCCCTTCAAATATGTTATCCGCTGCTTTCCCCTGTCTCTTTCCCCCCTCTATCTGGCCTGTTAGTATCAGATTCTCCAAGCCCTCCTTCCTCATTGCGTGTCCCAGGAACTTCAGCTGTCTCTTCCTGATGCTCAGTATTAATTTCCTTTTTGTTTCCTTCATTTCCCAAACCTCATCATTGCTCACATGCTCTATCCATGATATTCACAGCATCCTTCTGTAGAACCACATTTCAGTTGCTTCAAGTTTTTCCTTCATCTTTGATGATATTGTCCAGCATTCACTGCCATATTGAAGGACGGACAGCACGTAACAATCGAGTACTCTCTTCCTAGTTTCTAGCGAAATTGTCCTGTTTCTTAATACCTTACTCAACTTCTAGAATGCTTTCTTCGCCATGCCAATTCGCCTTCGGATCTCTGCGTCGCACTTTCTGTCTTCTGTTATAACGCTTCCCAAGTATTTAAATTTTTGTACCTGCTTGATCTCCGACCTGTATCCCCGACCTGTATTTGGCATATTGGGCTGCCCTTTTTACTGCTGACCACGCATTCGGTTTTCGTGCAGTTTATTTCTATTCCTTTCTTCTTACTTTCTTCTGCTACCTTCTGTAGGAGGTCTTGTAGTTTCCTTTCTGTGTCTGCTATCAGCACTGTATCATCTGCGTACCTTAGGTTGTTTAAATTGTGGCCTCCGATTATGAATCCTTGCATAACTTCTAGGGTCCTCAAAATATTCTCGCTGTACAAGTTGAACAGATCCAGTGAAAAGACACATTCCTGTCTTATGCCCCTTTCTATCTTTGTATATCTACTCAATTCATTACCTGTCCGTATGCAAGCGGTTTGCTGCCAGTAAAGATTCTTTATTACTCCCAAGTCTTTCCCAAATATGTCCAGGCTGCCGAGCATCTCTATCAGTTCTTTGTGGTGTATTTTGTCACACGCCTTCGCATAATCAATGAAGCACAGGTATGAGTCCTTCTTCATTTGTATTGCCCTTTTAGAGAGCATCCTAATCATAAATATGGCTTTCCTTGTTCTCGTGTCTTTAACAAAACCACACTGTTCTTGTCCTATCTCTGGCCTGATTCTGCTTCTCGCTCTGTTCATCAGGATTCAGACAATCAGTTTTGTTATATGGTTCTGTGGAGTTCGCACTCGTTTGCATGCATTCAGTTTTCGTGCAGTTTATTTCTAGTCCTTTCTTCTTACTTTCTTCTGCTACCTTCTGTCGGAGGGTCTTTTTGTGTCTGCTTTCCTGCTATTTAACCTATAGATAGATTAATAACTTTCCCAATGATATTTGCGCGTACGTGAGTACAATGAATTCAACTGGAATTCGAACTCGGATCTCCAATTTCTCGTTCTGAGCCAACATCCACTGCATCACAAAACATCAATTCACCCCAAGCAAGGTGAAAATACCACTAAGATGCAAGGGAATTAAAAGACTTGAGAAAGAACTGATAATCCGATCTTAAACAGGAATCATGGTATAAACCTCTACTTCTGTTCCAGAGATCTATCTACTCCTTTTGAAGGAAAAAATAATTAGTAAATAAAATTACAGAGTTTAGACAGAAATGTTACAAGTAGGTTAGAAATATAGAGCTGGGGTAGACTTTATTCAAGATGATCTTAGTAATGATGTTATCCAGATGATCTCCATTCTTCTTCAAATTTTATTCAAGGCATTTTAAGACTGTTCCCAGTACTCCAGTATGGATGGGTACAACTGTCATCTTCTTGGGCCAAATTCCTTTTCACTTTTCTCACAATACTTTATGTTGTTATTACTATTATTATTGAATTTGTATTTTCTTTAATACTAATATTTACCGAGTCCATGGCTCAAGAGCCGTATCAGATAGAGGGTTACTGAATGAGATGTGAGCTATGAACGTAAGAGGAAGAAGTAAGAAATGAACATTACGAGGATAGATAATGACTGACCTGAAATTTGAAGAAGTCAAAATTGTAGCGTTCAAAAAAAAACAAAAACGTTTCTCGGAAATTTGTTCGACAAAGTAACAATTATAGGGAAAAAGTCTTTCTGGGTGTGACATAGTTTTTAATAAACTTCCTTCTCAAGTCTTAATTCCCTTGCATTTTGAATCACCCTAATTCAACCCTTTGGATTTAGCAAGGTGGGTCGTGGCTGTAAAGGTCTATTGGTACTAAAGAATGAAGCTCATCAGAAATATTCCATGAAAATAGCGATAGAATATTGAAAGACTTGTGATATTGTGTCTGTGAGGAAAGGGGACGCAGGATGTAAAATAAGATAGCCCCTTTCCAACAAGACAGTGTAAACGATCTAGAAAGTGTGGGGTGGGTTGCCCCAAAATAGATATAGCAAAAATATTCTGTTTTTAATTCTGATCTGACTCTTTTGTGCAATTTCGTTGTTTCTTTTATTTACGGTTTATCAGCTCTTTGACGGTTATTTAAGGCTTAAACATATTTTGGAGTGTAAATTTAGAGAATAACAATAATTTTTCTATATACTACTATTTAACTAGGATGTGTGTTCTGGTGCAATGGATATCAACACGGAACGACAAATCGGGGAGCCGAATTCGAATTCCAGTTGAATTCCTTGCATTCACTTACGTACAAATACCTTTGGGAAAGGTATTAATCCGTCTCTCCCCGCCAGTTATGGATGAAATAACAGAAGAGATTGGCTTCTATAGCCTTGGCTAGCAACCAATTTACCGCAGAAAGCAATGGCAACCTACTGCAGGAAAATTCTCTGTCCAATCAGTCATGTCTCTTTTGAGATATGATCACCCAAGCGCGTATCGCGTTTGGCATTTCACTCATTGACTGACATACGCATCCCTAGAAATTGCAAGTGGCGGAGCTCACGGGCTACACCTACACAGATAGATTAGGAAGCAATAGCATTCTATAAACTTAGCAGAAGTAAAAAGATAAAATATACTTAGAATGTATTGAAGACAGTTTTAAAACACGATGGAATAATCACAAGTCCACATTCAAACTAGAAAAACTTAAAAATACCACCAAACTAGCCAGCTATGTATGAAAATTGAAAGCAAAGAATCGCGGAAACCTTCACGTAACATAGAAAATATTTAAAAAAAAAAAAAGAAAAGCCAAATCCTGCAACAGTGCTGATATTTGTAGATAGTGCCAAGAAGAAAAGTTGGCTATAGTATTATTTCCAGAATGACAAAAGCTACTAAAGAAATAGCCCGAAATAATGTCTAGATGTAGACACATTAGAAAATATATTATAGGCTAGTACAAACCCGGATGAAAGGATTTCCAATAACAAATTACTCTCTTACTTTGAACTTCCGGTTATGAATTTGCAAAAAACGTTAGCCGTTAAGACATCAATTAAAACAAATCGCATGAAGAAACACTACTATAGTTTTGTGCGAAATTAAGCTATGCTTCTTGAATAATTGACATATTGGTTCCGCAGAGAGCATTTTCCAACTATCATTCTGGCTGTGCACATGTATAACTAATTCAAAGGAAACCAGGCGGGTGGCTACGCGTAAAGCTAAGCACTTTAGAAATGTTTCCCTTGCATTTTGTCCGTTAGAATACCAACGTCTGACTTGTATTGTCAATTCAAATATTTCTACTGAAATATCGCCTGCTGTTTGGTCGAGACAATTAAGTTTAAAATCATTTTAGGACATCACAAACCAAAAATATTTGTTTGGCTTTATTATGTGAGTCTCTACAGATTGGTACAAAATGTTTGTTTTTTAAAATGAAAATGTAAAAACGCTTAGCAAGCGTTGTTTCGAAAAGTTTGTTTTAATTTGTATACAAATACAAACGAGTATTCTTCGTTTGAGTCATAGTTCGTAGATTAGGTTACGTTAGGATATATATATATATATATATATATATATGGTTTGGACAAAATAATGTGAACACCTTCAAAATACAGAAAAATGAATTTTAATACGGGGTAGGACCCCATTTTGCAGTAATTAACTGCTTTAATCCTGCGAGTTATGGACTTTTGAATGGTTTCTAAAGGGATGTTTGTCCATTCTTCTGTCAAAACTGCTTCCAGTTCCTTTAGCGATGTCAGTGGTGGATATCGACTTCTCACTTTGTTTTCTAATGTGCACCACAAATACTCAATAATATTCAGGTTTGGGGACTGTGGGGGCTAGACAAGGTGCTCTACTACATCAGAACGTTCCTCGTACCATTCAGAGACCACTTTAGCTGCGTGGATTGGGGCATTATCATACTGGAACAGTTCCGAGACCATGAGATGCACTTGGTCAGATAAAATGCCTAAATAGTCCTGACTACTGATTTTGCCATATAGGGAAACCATTTGGCCGGCGGATTTCCATGATATTGCTCCCCAGATCCCCACAGATCCTCCTTCATGATTCACAGTAGGAAGAAGGCAGTCTGGTTTATGTGATTTTTATAGGCTGCCTCCAGACGTAAACTCGGCCGGTAGTCAGGAATAAAGTGAATGATGATTCATCAGAGAATATCACATTTTCCCACTACTCCATAGACCAGTTCTGATGGTTTTTACACCACTCTAAACGCTTTGCAACGTTTGTTGTTGAGAACAAAGGTTTCCTGATGGCAACCCTCCCATGAAAACTTGATCTGTGAAGCTCCCGTCGGAAGGTTGTTTGTAGAAACTGGATGCTCGAGATGGACATTAAGTTCGGTAGTCACTTTAAGGGCTGTTGTTTTGCGGTCGTTACTGACAATTCGTGTCAAAGTCCAATGGGCCCTATCAGAAATCTTTGATTTTCTTCCGGAATTGTGCTTCAGTATATATATATAAGAAAAATTAAGACAGACGCGTTATTTCATGGTAATTCGGAAGTATAGGCCTTTCTTTTTTTTTAATCATTTCACCCCGAGCAAGGCAGAAATGCCACTGATGTGCAGGGGGCTACATAACTATGAAAAGATTAATTAGAAAAGAGTGAGGAATACAAAATAGTTAGAAAGGAGCAATAGAAAGCTGAAAAAGCAGGTGCGATGACAGATACATAGGTGGAGAGAAAGGGAAGGGTATACGGGGGTGGGGAGAGAGCTAGAGTCCAGTGGTTAATAGATGAGTATTGACTTTGCATTTAAATTTTTGGAGGTTGTAGCCGTCAGGAAAGCAAGAATATGGGAGCGAGTTCCACAGGCGGGAAGTGCGAGAGAAGCTGCAGGAGTAGAATTGTCGTTTGCATTTGGCCAACCTAACTGTGAATGGGTGGGACCCAGTTGCCAGTCTGGTTGCACGAGTAAACACCTGTTGAGGAGGCACCAGTGACTTAAGTTCGTTCGAGCAGAAGCCAAGAAAGTATTTATAGAACAGACAAAGGGAGGCCACATTTCGACGGTGGGGAAGTGGCTGCAGTCGAGCCGCCAGATCAGTACCTATCACATTACAGACTCTCCTTCGGAGCCTGTCAAGAACACTGAGGAGAACGGCAGGGGCGCCTGACCATAAATGGCAGCAGTACTCCATGCACGGACGGATGGTTGACTTGTATATATGCAGGTTGGATTCAGTCGGAAAAAACATCCTGGATCGACATAGTGACCCAACCTTCTTAGCAGTAGATTTTGCTATGGATTCAATATAGTGGTTCCATTTGAGGTTTGAGGACAGGGTAAGTCCGAGGATGCGTAGTGTGTTGCTCTCTGGGAGAATCGCTTGGTCCATACTTATGGGAGGCAGAAGAGGTTGCCTGTAATGGTTGACAGACAACAGCTTGGTCTTAGACGAATTGAAGTTGACAAGCCACTTCTTGCCCCAGTTCACCACAGAGTGTAGATCCCGTTCAAGGTCAGCAGCGAGATTATGCCTGTCCGCCACGACAGGTTTCTTACTGGTGCGGGAGTATATTGCAGTGTCATCTGCGTAGATGCCTACTTGGGACTTGATCTCATCTGGGAGGTCGTTGATGAAAATAAGGAAGAGCGTCGGGCCCAGGATAGAGCCCTGTGGGACACCAGCATTCGTGCTGTAGAATGAAGAGGCACGCCCATTCAAAACGACCTTCATTTTGCGGTTATTTAAAAAAGATTGGATTAGGTCAAGCAGGCGACCGGTAATACCGTAACCCCGTAGTTTGCATAGGAGGCCAGAGTGACAAAACCTGTCGAAAGCCTTGGAGATGTCCAGAGCAACCGCGCGAGCCTCGTCAGACTCATCAAGGGCCTGGAGCATGTACTCCGTTACGATTGTTAGCAGGTCGGCCGTGGACCTGGCAAAGCGGAAGCCATATTGCCTGTCAGAGAAGAGTTTGTGGGCAGTGAGATGATGAACTATTTCAGCATTGATTATGGCCTCGAATACTTTCCCGAATATCGGTAGAAGACTGATAGGGCGATAGTTGGATGGGTCCGAGGGTTCACCACGATTCTTAAATACAGGAACGACTGAAGAGAACTTCCAGCATGCAGGAAAGCAGGAAGCAGAAAGGCAGCAATTAAACAATTTAGAGAGGACAGGAGAAAGTTCAGGAGCACACCTCTTAAGGACTATCACCGGGATTCCATCGTCTCCACTCGCCTTATGGGGGTCGAGTTTTGAAATTACTCGCGATACTACTGTCGGGGTAATATATACGTCGTGCAGTTTGACCTCAGTTCTAATAGGGAAGTCGGGTGGGTGTACTCCGGACGAGTCAAATGTGGAGTTGGATGAGAATCTGCGAGCAAAGCACTCAGCCTTTTCAGCAGATGACGTGAGAACCTCAAATTCATGGATTAAAGGCGGTATTGAGGATTTGCTATTGTTGAGCACTCGTTTGCAAATCCTCCAATAGTCCTTGGAGCCAAACTTGCGGTCAGCTATGCGCTGTCGCATTCTCTCAGCAAACAACCGTTTGGCGTCATTTAGGGTTCTCTTGCACTCATTGCGAGCAGATATGAACAGGCGCCTATGGTGATCAGATGACTGTCTCCGGAATAGACGGAAGTAATGGTTCCTGTGGGCAATGGCGGCTGAGCAGGCCGGAGAGAACCACGGAGAGGAATGAGGTTTTAAGCAATACTTCCTGATGTGTATGAAGGCATCAATGCCAGCTTTCACCCATGACAAGACCTCAGAGGCATAGTCATCAACTGATAGGTCGAACACTTTTCCCCAAGGGACGTCGCAGAGGAAATCGCGAAAGGCATCCCAGTCAGCTTTTTGGTAGAGGTAGGAGGTCCTATAGGTAGGGGGCTCCTGGGGGGAGTGAGATTGGAAAGAAATACTGAGAGAGACTACAGTGTGGTCGGAGTTGCCGAGAGGGCAAAACTGCGAGACTTGACAGGTGTCAGGCGCAGAGGTGAAACATATATCTAGTAGTGAGGAATGACTCGAGGGAGTGCTTGGGAAGCGATTGGGGAAGTCCACCACTTGCGTAAGGGATTGGGAAATAGCGAAGTTCATGGCGTGAATGCCCGCTGGATCAGTAACGGCGTTTTCAAGCCACTCAGAGTGATGGGCATTGAGGTCTCCAAATACAAATATGTGGGCGAATGGGTGATAGGAAATAGCCTTATCTATGTCGTCAGCAATGCTATCTAGTAGGGAACAGTCAGGAGAGGAGGGAGAACGGTAAAGAAAGAATAGGTAACTAACCGAACTGAGGAGAGACAGGCGGAGACATATGTATTGGTGGTCAGTAGATTCGAGTGAAGTCACCCTAGCTATGGGGAGGTGTTCGCTGACGTAGACACCCAGCCCATGCATGTGGATAGTAGAATCCTTCCTTAAGAGGGGAAGATAACCAGGGATGGAGGGGTCAGAGGAGGGAATAGCTGAGTTGAGGTTATTTTCGCAGAGCGCAAGGATGTCAGGGGACTTTTCATGCAGGAACGCTTCTACACTAGGAAAGTTAGTACGAATGCCCCGGATATTAGTGAAGGAAAGGTTAATGGGTTTAGGTGGTTTGGATTTAACTGGTTTAGAGTCATTTCTGATTTGTTTAGTCATGATTCTGTTTGTAGAAAGGGACCTAGGGTAGAGGATACATGCGCGACATGGCACTACAAGAACCCCGATATTATACAACTGTTGATCAGAGCAGCCGCTCTTGACGCTACGCAAGAGTTAGGGCTCCTAACTACCAGTCGGAAGCAGCAACCAGGAAACTGCCAACCCGGTACCCTCACAGTGATGAGCCGTTGCCACCAACCGGCCAGATCGCAGGAAACTCACGGAAGCACCAATACCAAGGTCTGAAGAGAGAGAAGAGAAAGCCGGAAACCACATCCTAAACAGGAAACAAGAGGCAAGCCTCTACTCCAGTTCAATAGACATGGGAGGAGTATGGACCGGGCGATAGTGTGATCTATCTACTCCTATTAAAAAAAATCCAAGGGTGGAGAGTTAACTAAGTTTTAACTTAGTTAAAGTCCAAATGGAGCATAAACTCCGAAAAGATTAGTAAAAAATTAAAATACATAAATAAGAAACGATTACACATACTACACAGGATTAACCCAGGAAATTTGAATTAAGAAATTTATATCTTCAATTCTTGTATTTCCCGAAAATTAAAATCTGGCTAGGCTGCCTGTCCGTGTATAAAGCAAACAAACGAATTTGAATTTGAAGAACAGACCATCTACGAAACTTAGAGATTTCACAGGGTTGGGTGATGGGGGAGGGGGTAGGTCAACTGCCCACTAACGGCCACTATCTCGTTAGGAATGGCTTCGCTTTGCAGAATAGATAGATAGATAAATAAATAAATAAATAAAGAGAACTTCAAAACAGTAAAGTTAATTTTTTTTGTTCCAAATGGAGCATAAACTCCGAAAAGATTAGTAAATTTCAGGCGAGCCATCTTCAGCTTCCGTCTTTATTCAACGAAGGATTCTACATAAATGGGATTCACAAAAACCTAACCCGGCGAATAAAAAAATAAAAAATAAAATAGAAACATATAAGATGATAAGAATATAACTGTCGCTCCTCTAAAAAAGAAAATAAGAACAATCCATCCGTTAGTCGAACCCACAGACATTCCTACATAATCATATGTAAAAGTTGCATAGAACCCACACCAGATAACACGTCAAGACGCTAATTCATCGCCCCTAACCAAAGTTGGAAAATGAGTGCGTGTGGTTATATAGTTGTTGTTTCCAAGCCCCTGCCGAAATACCAATGTAGTATTTTATTAACTTTATGTTTTCTTTAGGGTATATCATGGCCTAATATACCACCCCCTCCGTCATTATAATGTTTCTAATTGCACGAAATCGTTGCAACAAGGTGTGGCCTCGAGGTTGCCCACCGAAAGTGCTTGCAGGGACACCTACCCATGCGCGACATGGCACTACAAGAACCCCGATATTATACAACTGTTGATCAGAGCAGCCGCTCTTGACGCTACGCAAGAGTTAGGGCTCCTAATTACCAGTCGGAAGCAGCAACCAGGAAACTGCCAACCCGGTACCCTCACAGTGATGCTCACATGCTCGGTCCACGATATCCGCAGCATCCTTCTGTAGAACCACATTTCCGCTGCTTCCAGTTTTTTCTTCATCTTCGATGATATTGTCCAATATTCACTGCCATATTGAAGAACTGACATCACATAGCTTTCTAGTACTATCTTTTTTGTTTCTAGTGAAAGTTTCCTGTGTCTTATTACTTTACTCAGCTTCTGGAACGCGTCCTTCGCCATGCCAACTCGCCTTCAAATCTCAGTGTTGCACTTTCCATCTCCTGTTAGAACAACTTCCCAGGTATTTAAATTTTTGTACCTGCTTGATTGTAATATCTCCCACCTGTATTTGGCATTTTGGGTTGCACCTTTTGCTGATTACCATGCATTCTGTTTTCTTGCAGTTTTTTGTAGTCTTTTCTTGTCACTTTCTTCAGTTACCTTCTGTAGGAGGTCTTGGAGTTTCTTTTCCGTGTCTGCAATCAGCACTGTATCATCTGCATACCTTATGTTGTTCAAATTGTGACCTCCGATAACAAATCCTGGCATAGCATCTAGGGTCCTCAAAATAGTATCGCTGTACAAGTTAATGTCATATATACATAAAACAAATAAAAAATATTTTGATGAGGTATTTCTGTTAAGCAAAACGGTAGCTAACCCAGAAAAAGTAAGGGCATTTTCAGATTCGGCACCCTCAAATAGCTAAAAAAAAAAAAAAAAGATGTTTGGTGTCTCGACACCATTTCATTTTTTTTTTTTTTTGACCAGTGTAATTGCATAAACGGATGTGCGTTGTGGTCAAGTGGATATCGGCTCGGAACGAGAAATCGGGGAGCCGAGTTCGAATTCCAGTTGAATTCATTGCATTCACTTACGCACAAATACTATTGGGAAAGGTATTGATCCGTCTCTTCCTTTCAGGACAGATTGGGTTCTATAGCCTTGGCTGGCAACCAGTCTACCACGGAAAGTAATGGCAACCTACTGCGGGATAATCTTCTGCCCAGTCAGTCATGTCTCTTTCGGGACATGATCGCCCAAGCATGTTTTACGTATGGTACTTAACTAACTGATGTTTAATCTTGACTAAACTGAAATGCATACTCAGAGTGTTACGTTTCTTTTTCTGTTAGTATTGATGCACTCATAGGCAGAAGCGAAGAGTGCAAAAAAGAAAAACTGTTAGCGTTAACGCAGCATGAAAAAGGAGGTAATTTATTTTGTTCCAACTCAGGATAAGAGAAATAGAATACGTTGTCGAAAACCAGAAAAGGTCATCAAGTTTAGAACGAAAAAGAGGAGGCGATGGAAGAGATTGATCGAAAGAAAAGTATCCAGAAAAATCGAAGTCTTCCAGCTGCTTACGTACTTTTTCATGTCCAGGAAATTTCCAATTAAAGTAGTCAACGTGTTCTCAAAGAAAAGCGAAACAGAGAAAACTAAAGGAAAAAAGACGCACAACTCGAAACTTTGAACTGCAAAACCCTGAGAATTAATGTTATTAATTCTGTTGTTCAAAGTTTTTAAAAAATAAGTAAAGGAATAATAATAATTTTTTTTAAGGTAGTTTGAGTTTCGTTTTTTAAAATCAGTAAGAGCAAAGGATAATTAAAAAAGATAGTTTAATTTTCAAAATTATAAGTTTATAAAAATCAAACAGGTGCAAGAATTTAGATATCTGGGAAGCGTATGAACAGAGAACGGGAAGTATGACAGGGAAATTCGAAGGTGCACTGGGATAGCAAAAGAATTAATGTTATTAATTCTGTTTTTTTTTTTTTTTTTTTTTTTAATCATATCACCCCGAGCAAGGTGGTAATGCCACTGATGTGCAGGGGGCTACATAAGAGCGAAGAGATTAGAAAAGAGAAAACCGGAAACCGTATCCTAAACAGGAAACAAGGGATGAGCCTCTTCACCTGTTTAATAGATGTGGGTGGAGTGTGAACCGGGCGATAGTTTAGTCTATCTACTCCAATTGAAAAAAACAAAACAAAAACAAAGTGAGAAGATTAGAAAAGAGAAAACCGGAAACCGCATCCTAAACAGGAAACAAGGGATGAGCCTCTTCACCTGTTTAATAGATGTGGGTGGAGCGTGAACCGGGCGATATTTTAGTCTATCTACTCCAATTGAAAAAAACAAACAAAAACAAAGTGAGAAGATTAGAAAAGAGAAAACCGGAAACCGCATCCTAAACAGGAAACAAGGGATGAGCCTCTTCACCTGTTTAATAGATGTGGGTGGAGTGTGAACCGGGCGATAGTTTAGTTTATCTACTCCAATTGAAAAAAAAAACAAAGTGAGAAGATTAGAAAAGAGAAAACCGGAAACCGCATCCTAAACAGGAAACAAGGGATGAGCCTCTTCACCTGTTTAATAGATGTGGGTGGAGTGTGAACCGGGCGATAGTTTAGTCTATCTATTCCAATTGAAAACAAAAACAAAAACAAAATGAGAAGATTAGAAAAGAGAAAACCGGAAACCGCATCCTAAACAGAAAACAAGGGATTAGCCTCTTCATCTGTTTAATAGATGTGGGTGGAGTGTGAACCGGGCGATAGTTTAGTCTATCTACTCCAATTTGTTGTTCAAATTAAAAAAAAAAATAAGTAAAGGAATAGTAACTATTTTTTAAGGTAGATTGAGTTTCGTTTTTTAAAGTCAATAAAAGCAAAGGGCAATTTAAAAAGATAGTTTAATTTTCAAAATTATAAGCTTATTGAAAATCAAACAGGTGCAAGAATTTAGATATCTGGGAAGCGTATGAACAGAGGACGGGAAGTACGACAGGGACATTCGAAAGTGCATTGGGATAGCAAAAGACGTCTTCTAAAAGCTAAGCAAAGTATTCTTCTTCTTTACGTACCGTGTAACGTCAGGACGTAAGAGATCATGGCTCTCCACATCTACCTGTCTTAACATCTTTTCTCCTGGTAGTTCCTCCAAACTCTGCTCTGTCATCCACTTGCTCAAGCCTATCACGTATGTCATGCATTGCTTTCTTCTATCTCTCTTTCCGTTTATCCTTCCTGTGAGTACGAGATTTTCCAAGCCCTCCTTCCTCACTACGGGTCCCAGAAACTTCAGCTTTCTCTTTCAAATGTTAAGTATATATTTGCTTTTGTCTTGTTATTTCTCTCAAACCCTGCTTTGTCACCCCTTTGCTTAAGTTTGCCAAATATGTCATATAATAATTTAGGGTATTAAAACGGGTGTTAGTGTCTGGGTCGACGAATTTGTATTTTGTACGGTTTATCAACTTTTTGCAGTTTATTAGAAGCCATAAAATATTTTTAGAGTGTAAAAATTCTTTTTGAGATTGTAAAGATTTATTGATACACATCTGATTAATTAGCCCATAGATGGGGGTGATGCAGAAGAACTTAATTCATATATTTCCTAAGGGCATTTGTAAATAAGCAAATATAACGAACCCGAATGGAATTGGAACTCGTCTTTTCGATTTCCACTTACATCAACCACACACCTAAGGTTACACACCTGATATTCTAAAGGGGTCAGCTATCCATGCACTGAACACACACACACACACACACACACACACACACACACACACACACACACACACACACATGATATGCGCTACAAAGACTGCCTTCTTCCACCGAACGCCCAGGGGTAGAGTCACCGACTGACGCCAATTCGGTCGGGTTTCGAGCCTGGGTTATGTAGCAATCGGAGTCTAACCGTACTGATGAGCTGTGATACAGCGAAACAGATCTGTCTGCGGATGACAATATATATATATATATATATATATATATATATATATATATATATATATATATCCGGATAAAGCGGATCCAAGGTTTTACGCTTTTGAGTCCCATGACATTTTTTATAAACAGTGTTCAATACAATAAATATTGTAGAGCTTAATATAATCATATCATTATGAATTAAATGTACATTGCAACACGGGAATTTTTATGTTTCGAGATAGAATCTCGTCATCAGGCAATGTTGGATATTCATTTTCACATCTGACATACAACATTGCCTGATGAGAAGATTCTATCGCGAAACATAGAAATTTCCGTGTCGCAATGTACATTTAATTCATAATTATATATATATCATCATCATCATCATCATTTCATCCCAAGCAAGGCATTACTGTATGGTGTTACAGCGAAAGAAAAGTGTGTGCGTGTTTGTGTTTTTGTGTGAATAACAGAGGTAAAAATTATTTTTATCAAAATTTTAAAAAAATAATAATTTCAAAAATAATTTCATTCATTTGTGAATGAGTATTGATAGGTTCGTTAAAATCCGACAATTATTTGATTTTTGCGAGAATTTCCAAATTAATGTGTCTGTCATCGAAAAAAAGTGGGTGATGCAATCATTAGGTTTCCATTGTAAAACAGTCGTAACGTTTCTTACTTCTAACTTAAATCAAAACTGACAAAATTTCGAAAATGTTAGAAGGGATTAAAAGTTTTTTTAAAAATAATTAAAGTTACATTAAGGGCTCCTGTGTCCATTGTAAACAGAAAAGACCAACTGAGCAATGGCCAAGGGTGTAGAGGCTAGAACTTTCTTCATTTCGCGGGGTACGACAACAAACCTACCTATTTTTGCTATATTGTACAGTACACACACATATACACACAGCTTAATCTGCTGCTGCTACGGTAATGCTATTGACTTTCTCCTCCTACTCTCTCACTATTTACTACCCTTCCGTTTGGCAAAGGTGAGAAAAAGGCTTTAGAGCAGAAGAAAAAACTCGTATAGAGAGTAAGTGGCGTAACGGATGGACGAACTAAGTAACTAACTAAGGAAGGAACAAGCACAATTATGCTTATCCGGCTAAGGATATTTTGCAGAACAACGCACTAAATGCATTCGTTGGTCACCCCAAAGCGACTGAGCTTAATTTCGATTTAAAAACATTACTCTAATCAAAAGA